>PVHY01013487.1:0-41223 GCA_004024945.1 Uropsilus gracilis | reverse complement strand
TGCTAGTCTCCACGTGAGGCGTGTCCATGTCCGTGAGAGCAGTGAGGGGATTCTTCGGGCTGTGGCTGCTCACGTGAGGTCCATGTTTGAGGGGGGAGGCGTGGGTGCGATGGGTGATGATGGTTCCTTGGAGGAGCGCGGGGTTTGGGAGCTTGTGTATGTTGGCGGAGGTGTCGATCGCTGCGGCCGAGGGTGGTGTGGGGGGGGGAGCGGGTGGGGTTGCTGAGTGGGACTCTGGGATCTTGTGGCCCAGCTTGCCTCAAGGGCTCCTTTCTCTCTGGTGCAGACACTTCCACCCCTTGCATCCCTTCCGTCCTCCTCAGGCACCAAGAGGCCCACCAGTTAGGATAGAGGACACTCTTTTCTCCTCCAGCATTGCTCCTTGGAAGGAAACCTCACCCAAAGGCTGTTTCTTGTAAAAAAAAAAAAAAAAAAAAAAAATCCTACTGCTTCCCCTGCAACGGCTCTGGAGAACCCCAGGCCCCTCCCTGGTTCTGGCCTCCTCCTTTCTGGAATTGGCTTCAGACCCTGGGCTGCAAACCTGCAGGGACAGATGGTTGCAAGTTGGAGGGCAGGTTGCACCCCAGGGAGGTCAGCCCCGCTGAAGGCAGGCCCTGAGCCGGTTCTGATGTGGGCTTCTCTGATGTGGACAGATAAGCCCCAAATTGGCCCTAGAGGGTAGATGAGATCCTGGAGATTGGAACAAGTGCAGAGACCGCTTTCACAGGCTTCCCCCATCCTTCTGTCCAGCTATCCAGTGCCCATTCATCCTCTCAGTAGGATTTTGATCGGCTGCAGAATTGGAATCAGAGCTGCAGACATACTCCTACCTGCCTCTCTTGGCTTGCTTGCCTCCAGTGACAGAGCACTTACTACCTTCTGCTATGGGAAAGCTTCTTTATATTAAGGGGAAGTCTTTTTTCTTGCAACTTTGTTCTCTTGTCTTGTTATTGCCTGTGCTGTTGCCCCTGTCTGGTGAGAAGGAACTGCAGTGATTTAAACATGGCTCTCCCGTTCACCAACATATAGTGAGCACCCTTTGGGTGTCAGATGCAGCCTCAGTCACTTAAGGGACATTCTGACTGAAGAAGAGCCTGTGCTAAGGTCCATCACTGTGATAGTTCAGCCTCTGTTCAGAAAAACAAAACAAACCCATATGGGTAGAGTAGACGATTCCCAGAGGGAATGTCTTGGGAACCATCAGTTCAGCAAACATTGATTTGGGAAGGGAGGTGGAGGCAACTGAGACCACTGTTTAACACAGATAGCCACCTGATAAAAACCAGTAATCAGATCTTCAGATAATAGATGGAATTTAAGCATCGGCTCCTATTACAAGCTGCATTACAATTACATACAGATTGCATGGACCTGGAAAGAGAACCTGGAAGGGGAGTCTCAGATTTTGGGAACAAAAAGACTCCCTTTTCCAAGTTACAAGTAGGGGATGGAATAGGAGCTTGCCCAGAGTCTGTCTAACCTATCACTAGTGGAGTTAGTGATAGTCAGGACTAGATCCTAGGTCGCCTGACCTTTTAACCTTAAACACATTTTAGAGGCAAAATCTAATCATAACTTGTATCTGAAGGGGAGTGAAGAGGATGAATTGAGATGATTCCCAGGGTTCTGACTGGTGTGGCTAGATGGATAGGGGTACCTTTTGTTGAGATGAAAAACAAAGCGGAGACTAGGTAAAGGGAAGGTGAATTCAGTCTATGCATGATTGTATGTAGAACTAGCCAAGATGGAGTTGAACTTCAGTCTGGGGTTCAAGGGAGCTTTCTACACAGAAGATAAGTCTTTGGGAATCATGATCAAGTGGCCGAGACTCTAGGAGATGATGAGATCACCCAGGCAGTATATGAAAAGGGAGATAAGAGACCCCAGAATAAAGTCCTGTGGAGTTAGACATTTAAAGCATGGGCAGTGAAGGAGTAGCCAGAGGCAAGTAGGCAACATGCATCAAGTGGATAGTGAAAACATTGAGTGTAGTCTTTTGCCTTTTTGAATCTTGTTTTCTTGCCTAACTGGCCCATGTTTCTTAAATTTTCAAGTTTCTGTTCTTTACTTGCTGTTTTCCCAATGTATTTATCATGCTCCTATTTGTCCCTCAAGAGCCAGCTCAAAATATCCCTTCCTGTGGAAGTATTCTTTATTCTCCCCCACCTTCAGAGTTAGATACTTCCTCTTTTTTGCTGCCTTGGCAGTTTCGAATATGTCAATATCACACTTATCACATTGTACTTACATACTTCCATTTCTGCTTCCCACAATAGTGTAAGAACTTATGAAGGACAGGGAGTGAGTCTGATTCAGCTTGGTGACTCCTGTTTCCAGTTGAAGGGGCTGACCCAGAGTGAGCCCAGCAAAGTTTGCACATTTGAGGGGTGCATTAGCTGATTGAGTGGCTCATCGCCTACTCAGACTGGAGATGTTGGGAAAGAAGGTACTGTGAATTTCATCATTTTCCTCCCCTGCTGATCTTATTGACGGGATCCCCTTAACTTTGAGGATTTGACCTCCTCCAAGGCTTCATCTGTTCCTGTGAAACCCCAAAGACTAACCTCAGCCATTTGCCATTTTTCTAAGGTCTAACATGATCCAATATGCTGGGGGGCTGGTGAGCAGGAGTGAGTCATTTGTAGGAAGCAAATGAGCTGATCTCTTGTGTCCACAGTTTAACAATGCCTTGGTCGCTGCTGGGTAAATTGTGTATGCTGCACTCTCCTGAGGTTGTAGGAGGAAGTCATGGAGGAAATTAAACACTGAGAATTTGGAGAAACTGAAAAGCCTTGAAACACATCCTTTGCAGATGGCAAAGACCCATTGGAGTGAGCAGACACTATCATGGTCAACTTCCTCCTTAGGACCCTGGATCTGGCTTCTCTCCTCCAGCCTCTGGAAAGCACAGTCTCTAGAGTTAATGAAGTTAGTGACAGATTCTTTTGTAGGGTTAGAGCATGGGAGCTCTAACCCTGGGAGCCCCATGCAGCATTTCCCAGTGAAGATCTTTCTGTATCCACAAAGGTCTCTTCTCCCTTAGTCTTAATATTTTTTTTTTTTCTTCAGCCTCTCTGGCCACACCTTCTTAATTTCTTTGCAGCCTTTACTTCCTGGGCCTACCCTTTCAATGTTAAGTTTCCTCAGGGTGCAATCTCAGACTCTGCTTTCTTCTTTATGCCCTTTCTGGGTGTTGTCGTCCATTTCCCTGGCTTCAGGTACCATCTCTACCCCGATGACTCTGAGATTCAGGCACCAGGCCAGACCTCTTTTTTAGGCCTAACCCACCTTCCCAGTTGCCAGCTGGACCTCTCCACTTGAATGTCCCATAGGCAGTTCAGAGTCATCTTATTGAATGTCGAAGTTACCACCCTCTTCCAAACTGCTCATCTTCCAGGGTTTCCAAGGCAGAAAACTAGGAATCATCTCTGACTCCTTCTTTCTTTCTACTCTTCACACATAGCCAACCAGTAACCAAACCCTGTTGAATCTTACCTATTGAATCCCCATCTCTTAAGCCTCCCCCAATCAACTCCCCAAGTAAAGACCACCATCACCTCTCTGCTGAAAGTTCATGGCAGTCACCTCACTTATCATTTGTGACCTCTCTAAACTATCTTCACATGACAGTTAAAAATTTACTCATGTCACTCTGTGCTTAAACCCACTTCTTCCTCCTGTCTCCCACCCCAAAGCTTTCTTTACTCTTTGGATAAAGCCTTAATCCTCTAGCAAAGAAGGGTGAAGTCTAAACTCCTTAGCAAGGCCAATAAAACATAGTGTGATCTAACTTCTGCTTTTTTCTATCTCTTCTATTCACCTCATCATAGTGTTTGATTTAGCCTCCCCATGCAGAGGGGCCCAAACCTCTTGTTAACTGTTGCTCACTCTGCAGATCTCAGATTGAATGGTATTTCCTTCAGGAGCACTCCCTTGAGCTCCAACCTCCAGCATCCTGTTCCCCAACCCTGATGTAGGTTAGGGGAGGCCGGAAGTTCTGAAAGCCCTCATGAGCGCATTGTAGTAATCTTTTTATTAGATTGTGGAATTCATAAAGGCTCAGCTGCCACTGTGGATCTTTGTATCCCCAGGCCTAGCAGAGGTGTTGAGTGAATGCTGAATGAGCTATAAGGGTGTGGACATGGCAGTAGGCTGCCTGAGGAAAGAGGGTGAAATTCCCCTTTGAGTCCAAGATCCCTGAGTGTGAGCTATGATTAACACTCCACTTAAACCATTTCCTGGAGGAACTTGGGGACAAACCTCTAGGGCACAGTGGGATGAAAGGTGTGGGAGTAGGAGTCCAGGAGAGGAAGAGAATCTTGAGTTTCAGGCTGGGGTATGGCCTTAGCAGCTGCATGCCCAGGGAGTCTGGGTGGGGAACTGAAGCAGGAAGGGGAAGGGTGGGAGGAGCTGTCAGTGCTTGGACGTATCCCAAGTCCCGCCCCTGTGTGACAGGCTGGAAGAGCCCCTTGGGCTTGGAAAGAGGTGGAGTCTGACATCCTGCTGCCCCAGATGGGCCCAGTAGACCACTCCTCTTCCTTCCAGCCCTTTGGTTTGTCAGACCGAAGCTTCAGCTTGGCTCAGGCCTCCTGTTTCTCCCGCCAACCTTCAATCTGTCCTAGGCCTCCAGTTGTACTGTCCTGGCACTATATCTCCAATACAGAGCTTATCACCTCTGGGTAGTGAACCTGTGCCTTGGAAGGAGGATTGGCTTGTGTGTACATGTGCCCATCCTCACACAAACATAAGAAACATGTATCCCCACACGCCCTGCCCCCCCACCTGTAGATGGCTCTGGACTACCCTCATGCATTCATTCATTCATTTTTAGAGAGGCCCATGATGCATCTAACTGGACCCAGATCATGGTAGCCGGCATTTAGTCACTCCCTATTTTGAAGTATTCCAGCTATCTTTCTGCATCCCTTTATTACTGAATTTCTGTCATGAATTATCTATAGCTACAGTGTTCATTTTTTTGTTTCCATTCTCATTTCTATTCATTCTCACCTGCCTTCTGCCCCTAGCATTCTACCACATTCAGATCTGGAGGGGACTCTTCAGTCTTCATCTTCAACACTCCATTCTTGAATCACTTTCTTCCCTTGATTTCTCTAGGCCCATACTCTCTTGGTTTTCCTCCCAAACCTCTGAGTTCCCCTTCATTCTGTCTGCCCCTAAGGTATCTCATCCGTTCTCATAGTTTTATGTGCCATTAATGTGCCAGTGGTTCCAGAGCAATAGCCAGCCCAAACCTTTCTCTTGAGCTACAGTGTTCTAGTCCTCAGTCCACTTCTCTCTGTGTCTATCACATAGGAACCTGGACCACATATGCTTACAGTAGAGTGCCCACGTGACATCTCAGCTTTTACTATGTGTGTGACCTGCCATTGGCTCAAGTGAGGAAACAGCGAGTCTACATTGACCTTCATTTTACCCTCCTATATTCAATCCATCATAGTAGACTTTTGATTCAACTTCATGACTGTTTCTGAGAGCAAGTCACCTTTGTTGCTTGTAGCTCTGCTGATACCCAAGATCAGCTTTACTGAAGCCTGGAGTAGTCTCTTAACTTTCATTCTCCTCTTCAATCCTCATAACTGACAGAACAGCAATTTAATTTATTTTTATAAATTATATAATTTCCTTCCCAATTTAGGATAAAATCCAAATTTTTAGCATTGAGGTCCTTGATGATCTCATTTCAACCTACCTTCCCAAACTTAACTCTTGCCTATTATTTACTTTGCTTTAACCATATGGTCTAACTCAAGTTCTCAATGAGACTAATGCCTGTGCTGCTCTTTCAGTATAGAATGAATTTCTACTCTTACACTCTGATGCTCCACCTGCACCCATAATGCTTTCCTCAGAGCTCGGCTTTAAAAGTTCCCTGCTTAAAGGGGAGATGGTGGGTGAACCCCGGGGAAACAAAGATGTGAAATATATATATATACATATACATATATATATAAATAAATTATCAAAAAAAAATCATTGGCATTTTGGGAAAAAAAAAAAAAAAAAAAAGAGTCCCCTGCTTAAAAAGGCCCTGGCCACCCAGTCAAAAAATATATGCTTTCTCATAACATCCTTTTCTGATTTGTAGTGCTCCCCTCCCCCAGATATTTGTGTATTTATTTATTTATTTACTTTCATAATAATTGTCACCACCTCCCTATCACAAAGATAGTGAACCATCTCATATCTGTCACTCTATCCCCAGTGCCTGTGCAAAGTAGGCACTTAATAAATATTCGTTGAATTACCGAATTAATCCAATAAATTTAGATTGATCTTTATGTCAGGCTCTGTGATAACTGCTAGGAATAGAAATATGAAAACATAATGCCAGCCCCTAAGAGCTCTGTATACAGTGGAGGAAACAGATGCAATAGGAACATTATAGTACAGTGTTTAAAAGCTAGGATGGAGGAGATAGGGGATTTGTAGAGACACAGAGGTGGAACACCTAACCTGGATTTCAGGAAATCAGGGGAGGCCTTCTGGAAGAAGAACATTTATACGGAGACCTGAAAGATAAGTGCATGTAAGGTGGCACAGGGAGATTTTGAAGAGAATCTCTGGCAGAGGGAACAGAATGTATAACTGTGCAGAAGCAAAAGAGAACTAGGTGTTTTCTGGAAACTGAAAGGAGAGCAGTGTGACATCCTAGAATGGTGAGATAGGAGATCTGGGCAGAGTTGAGCCTCCACCTCCACTTTTGGACTTTGCCCTCTGCACAACGGAGAACCAGTAAAGGAATTTAAACAGGGACCTAGTGACTAGATGGAATGAGGAAAGCCTCATTCTTGCTGTGAGGGGGTAGATGAGAAGACCAGGTGAGGGGACCAGGAGATCAGGTAGGAGGCTATTGTCATATTGCAGGAGAAGACTGGTGGTTACCCAAATGGGGAAGGAAGGGTGTGTTTGGAGAAAAAGGAAAAGGGAATAAGGTATGTGGGAGACAGAATCCACACGACCAGGCATTGATTGGATGCAGAGAAGAGTACAATCCTCGGCAGTTGTGCTGAGAGGTGGGTAGGCTTGGATAGAAGGGCTGCAGGGAGTCAGAGAAGATGCTCCATCAGGACAGTCTTTTGGAGGAGGACTTGGGGGAAGCAGAAGATGTGAAGGATGGGCGTATCAGTGAAAGTGGGCATCTGTATACCACGTACTCAACATACACCATTCTAAATTCTCAGACCATCCATTCGAGGTAGGGATTATTATTCCCATAATTGCAATTTAGCCTCAGAAATGTTATATGACTTGTCCAAGGTGACATTACTGTTATTAGGCAGAGCTTGGTTTGAAACCCAATCTAGCTCAAAGTCTGTGCTACTAAAAAGAGTGCTGTGCAACTCAGGGATCACTTACCCCCCTCCTTCATTCTATTCCTTTCAGATTATTACTTGACCTGCCCCAGGCAGGGAAGCATGGAACTGGTCCTCTGCAGGGGAATTGAGTGATGGGGACCCAGTGGGGAGAGGGAGGACTGGCTTCCCTGATACTGACATCTCTTTGCACATAGGCTGGTGTGAGTGGCAAGAGCCATCCGTGGGCACCATGGCGAAGAGGGAGGACAGCCCTGGCCCTGAGGTCCCGCCGATGGACAAACAGTTCCTGGTGTGCAGCATCTGCCTGGATCGGTACCGGTGTCCCAAGGTTCTGCCGTGCTTGCACACCTTCTGTGAGAGGTGAGGGGGGTGGACCAGGGAGGGAGGAGCACCTTGTGGGGTTCCTCCTGAGAGGGGATCAGCATGTGTAAGAAGTGAGGGAAACGTGTAGACATATCGTGGGGAGAAGATGGACACCCACCTACAAGAGATGAAGGATCATGCATTAACCTGTGAGAGGACCAGAACTTCCTAACACTAGGCCATGGTCCCTACTCAAAACAGGACCTTCTCTGCCCCTTCAGAACCCCCAGGGCAGCTTTTAACACCACCCGAGAAAACAGTGATGAGACTCTCAGCCAGCTCTGGCACCAGAAGAATTTGTGCCCAGTGGGAGGATATTTGAAGCGAGTTCTGTCCTTCTCTGCCAGTCTCCATTGTCTTCCTGAGGCAGTGAGTGAAGGGCAACCCCTCCCCGCCTCTAGGCTTCTATCCACTATTCATTCATTCAACAAACACTTATTTATCAAACAACTTCTATGTGTCAGACCTGCCCCGGGCAGAAGGTATGTAGTGATAAGCAAAACCAAATATGTTCCTTGCTTTTAAAGACTTTGAGTATAGTGAAAGGGAAAGACAGCCAGCAAACAGTCACCTAGCCAGACTACAGATGACAGTGCTAGTATGCCCTGAATGAGTGCTGTGCTGAAGGGCTTGGAGAGACTGACCTGTCACAGTTTGGAGAATCAGGGAAGTATGAATGGAGGTGTGAATGGAGCTTGAGTCGGTATTAACTAAGTGTGTTCTAAGCCTGCTAGGTGGCGCATGGGAAAAGGCCAAGTGACTTGAGGGAATCAGGAAGGAAGACCTAGGGAAACCTGTGAGGCTGGCACCCAGCGAGTGTGAGTGTGATGTGAGATAATGCCAGAGATGTTAGTGGAGGCCAGACCCCCAGGCTTGTAGACCTGTAAGGGAATTTTGCTTTTACCTTGAGAGCATGCACAGCCTGCTTGATCAACCTCTGTTTTGACAGTGTTCTATCTCTGGCCCTCTTCCCTTTTTGCTGTCTTGAATGGCCTGGTTTTTGAGTCCTTTCAGCATTGCCTTCACCCAGGCCTTCTCTTAGAAGCCCATGGCCATCACTGAAACCTGGTGGGAGCACTTCTCCCAGCTCTGCCTTTATGGGTTCCAGTTCCACTGCTCTCTCTCTTCATCTGCTGGAAAAAGTCTCAGCCTTCCTGCCTATCCCAAGTTTTTCTATCAATCTAGGTGACATCACTACCCACTTATGTCACTTAATTCTTGACGGTTTCTCCAGGGATGTTTTCCATGTTGTCTCAGCCACTGTGCCTTATACTCAATCCCAGCCATGCCCCAGAACTTGCCATCATCCAGAATAATACCACCTCTGTGGTATTAAATGCCAGCATCCCACGCCTGGCTCCCTTGTCCCATTCCACTCCACCAGCTTTGATTAGATGTAGGTAGCAGCCCTTTCCATGCCTCCCTCTTTTCCTAGCCACCAGCTCCATCCAGGCCTCATTCCCCTTCCTATGCATCCTGGATCCAGTGGCTAACCACCTCCTTAAAGGTACAGTTTGTTTTCTCTGCCAGTCTCTATTGTTTTTGTTAAACCCATGTGGCAGAAGCTCAGCCGTGGGTCAGAGCTGTAGTTGGGTGTCCCTGCACCTTCCCTTCAGTGTAGATCACCGAGAATGTGTAGATCACTCCTGGAGAAAATGAGTGCCTGAGAGATTATAATAATAGTAGCCACCATATATTGATTGCTTGTTGCTTGCCAGGGACTGGCTAAGTGATTTATATGTATTGATTTACTTATTCCTCACAATAGATACTTTATTATCCCTATTTTTGAGAGGAGGAAGTTAAGAAATGTTTTCAAGTTTCCATAGCAGGTAAATAGCTGAGGTCTGAATCCAGGTTTGACGGCAAAGCATTCGCTACTACTTTTCCCTTACCCCATAGTTCCTGCTCTCAGAACTTACACTGTAGTGAGCAGTGACCAGCAGTAATCAGGAGAATAGTAGCTTGTGCTAAGTGTTTTGCAGGAAGTAAACAGATTAAGTGATGGTGGTTGGGCCAGGGGCTGTTCTACATAAAATCGGGGAAGGCTTCTCTGAGGAGGTGGCATTTGACTTGAGACCTAAGGATGAGCAAAGGGACATGCAGATTATTCCAGACAACGGGAAAAGCCCATGTAGAGGCTTTAAGAAAGCAGTAAGTGGGGCATGTTCAGAGAGAAAAAAACTAGTGTCACTGATTGAGGAAGAGACTGGGATAAAGTGAGGTCTGAAAGAGTGAAGAGTTCATGGATGAGCTTGTTGATTTCAGGAAAGTGGTTTCAAGAAAGTGTCTGGATTCTGTTCTAAATGCAATGTGAAACCACTCGCGATTCCTTTTAGCAGGGAAACAAGTTGTCATAAATTAGATTTCCCAAAGCTCGCTCTGGCAACTTTGTGTCAAATGGATTAGAAGGAGGAGAATGGAAACAGGAAGCCAGCTAACAAGCAATTGTAAACCAGGTATGCCCAGCAAATAGCAAGGTCTTCATGGGTAGGAAGGTTTTCACAGATTCTGTGAGCTGGGGAAAGCTCAGGGGAACAGAGTGGGAGAGGCTGAAATGCTGATTTCAGAGCCGCTGTGGTGACAGGTGATGAGACTTGGGTGGCCGTGAGCATGACAGTGGACACGGAGATGAAATGAAGGGATTACTGAGGGTGAAACAACCATGAGGTCAGCAATACCAAGGAAGGGTGGTGTGGACAGAAGACTAGAGCTCCCAAGGAACTGAAGAATAGCTGAAAAATGTTCCATTTGGGAGCGGGAGGGCTCAACCCCACCTTCTGACCCTAAGGAATGTGGAGTATGAGACAAAAAAACACTCTCTACTTGAGAGGACTGTGGAGAAATCTGGGTCACAGTGAAATGAGTTAATATTTGTGAAGCACTTAGAATCATGCCCAGCACATAGTGTTTGTTAAATAATAAAAAATTAATTAATTTGATTAAGAGGTGTAGAAAACCTTAAAAGAACAGGTTGAGGATTGGGAAAGTTTGCCCAGTTCTTCCCTTCACCAGTTCATGGTCTCCAAACAACTGCCATCAGTCTGTTTCTGATAAACTTCCTCTCCTCCCCACTTCAATGACTAATCCCACCCTCCCTGTCCACCTAATCCCCCCTTCTTACTTAGGGATTCCCCTCTCTAACTAGGGACCTAAGGATCCCCTCTCCTGTGCTTAGGTACATCTACCCCTTTTCCCCTGCCCTCCATCCAGAGGGTGAGGTCCATTCCTCTTCTTCAGGCCAACTGAGCTGCTCCCACATCCCCAAGCCCTTGCCCCATCTCTTTTCATCTCTTCCACCTTTTTTCTACTGGCTTCTCAATTCATAAACATGCTCAGGGCTCTATTGTAAACAGAGGAGAGCTCTCTTGTCTCTTTGCCCTACTTCTGCCCAGCCCTGCTGCTCAATCCCCTTCTCATGCACACATCCATTTGAACCTTCCAACATTCAGCCCCCACAGCTCCACTGTTTTCCTTACAAATGACTCTTCTGTTTGTCAGATTCCATTTTCCAGCCCTTCCTGACCTGCCCTGACCCCTAACTACTTTCGTCGCAGAAAGCTACTTATTTCCCTCTTCCTGAAGCGTGCTGCTCACTTAGCTGCCCCACCACTGTCTCACCTCCCATATCTCCTCTTTGTTTACCTCAGTGTTTCTGGGTACACCGCCCTGCTCTTTTTACTCTACACTCCTTGGCGACAGGCATCCTCTCCCAAGACTACAAGATCATCTGAATGTTGATGGTGTTCCCACCTCAGTCTCCAACCTGCTGTCTCCCCACCCCCATCCCTGGCTGTCCCATTGTCACAGTGAACTCAACCAGGTCAAGCAACTGGACATCGCAGTCAGCCACTCCTTCTTTCTGTTTTTCACCTTAGTGAATATCATTAGCATTCCCTCAGTCATCTGAGCTAGGAATCTGAGCGCCAACCAAGACTTTTCTCTCCTCCTCATATCTAATCCTCCTATAACTGTTTACTTCTTAAATACTTTCAGGTTTGCTGCACATTAGTCTGTGTCACTAAGCCTAACCCAAGGTCTTCCTCAGTTCTTGCTCAGATGATTGCACAAGCGTTTTGGTGAAGCATGTGCTTTGCTTTGGATTTGGATCCAGACTCAGTAGCTTGGCTTTCTTGGACTTACTCTTTCGCAATCTTTTAACACAAACCTAAAGTGCAAAACCCTGGCACACACTGCTTACTGAATGGTAACTGGTTGCTGGCAGTGGTGACCACACTGCTATCTTCTACCATACCCGCCAGGCTCCTCTTGGATGTGCCTCTTCTGTGCTCGATTCTGCAGCTACAACCCCTGTCTTCTTCTGTCACTCTCCACACAGAGGCAGTAGAGAGGAGCTGGGTAAAATGTCAGCCTAGTGGTGGCTTTCTCCTGTAGCTCCCTCTTGCAGCCAGGGCAAGCTCCTTGACACGGTCTCTATCTTTCTCTTCAGACTCCTTTCTCTATGTGGATTTTGTCTGCAGCCACATCAAACTGCTTATACTTCCTACATGCCATGCTGTTTCTGATCACCTTCTGAATCTGGAAAATCTTTCCTCTTTTCCATGCACCTGTCTTTGGTCGTCTTTGGTCAGCTAATGATGTATATGTGAAGAGTTAGCTTATATCATCTCCTCAAGTCTTTCCTGAAGGACCTTCTCCTCCCACCCTGGGCCAGAAGCCCTTCTGTGCATGACCTGATCTCTGCATCTACAGTATTCCTTATACAAATGGTAAATAGTACTAGCAGTCTATAGTGTAGTGTGCGTCTGTGAGTCAGGCATGTGAGCATGCCACATTTACTCCTCCAATACCCTATGAAGTCTGTACTTTCTTTAGCTTGTAAAGGAAGGATCCTTGGCTCATGAAAGTTAAGACGAGATCGGGCGCGTTCAGGGTGGTATGGCCGTAGACTGGCTCATGAAAGTTAAGCCACTTGTCAAGGGGTCACACAGTATAATATATGATTGACCTGAGAGTAGAACTCAAGCATCTCCAGGATGCCTGTCCTTAATCTTTATTTCTATGGACTCTATTTCTGTGATTTTTTTCTGTAGATAAGCATTTATCAAAGTAGACACTGTGCTGGATGTTTGTACCCCCAGAGCTTGGCACACATTTGCAAGAGTAGGCAGCCAGTAAATGTTTAATGAGTTAACGGAGGGGGGAGGATAGCTAGTTGCACATTCTCTGTAAGAGGGCTTGTAACCCCCGTGAAAGGTGAACCTGTGTTTGTGCACACTGAGAGGAATGCGGATCTGCCTGCTCCCCTGAGCGCAGCAGGGATGTGTTTCTGTTCAGCTACGTCTGAGGGCAGGATGATGCCAGCTCAAAGGTTTCAAAATGAAGTACAGTTGTGTGCCAGTGAGAAGCTTGGTACCCATGGGAGTTGTGAGGAGGGGTGCCTTGAGGCCACACCCCACCCATGCCTCCCTTTGACTCTCCCTCTTCCCTGGCCAGATGCCTCCAGAACTACATCCCTGCCCAGAGCTTGACCCTGTCCTGTCCGGTGTGCCGACAGACATCCATCCTTCCCGAGCAGGGTGTCTCGGCACTTCAGAACAACTTCTTCATCAGCAGCCTCATGGAGGCAATGCAGCAGGCACCTGATGGGGCCCATGACCCCGAAGACCCCCACCCCCTCAGTGCAGTGGCTGGCCGCCCCCTCTCCTGCCCCAACCATGAAGGCAAGGTGGGCCCAAGCAGGCCCAGTGAGGCCAGGGCTTGGGGAGGTGGAGGTGGTGACAAGGTTGGGGGAGGGACCGAGTGACTGTGGGTGAGAGGGTGTTTCTCTGAATAAGTGTGCAGGTAAGGGGTGCTGCACCTTGCAGAGGAAAGGGTGAGGAGGGTAGGTGGGGAGGGAAGAGGACAAAGAAGTTCGGTGTCTAGTCGTTGCCTGACTGGAGTCCTTATGCCACCAGACGATGGAGTTTTACTGTGAGGCCTGTGAGACAGCCATGTGCGGCGAGTGCCGTGCAGGGGAGCATCGGGAGCATGGCACAGTGCTGCTGCGGGATGTGGTGGAGCAGCACAAGGCGGCCCTGCAGCGCCAGCTCGAGGCGGTGCGCGGCCGGTAGGCTCCTGGGGACAACTGGGCGGCTGTATCAAGAGGAGAGGGGTGGGGACCCTTCTCCCCTCCCCCCTCCCCCCTCCCGGGAGGATAGAGAAAGAATCTGGGAAAAGGCAGAGATAAAATTCTTGGGGACAGCAGGGGTGGGAGAGGCGGGGAGTGGGGGTGGGGGTGTCAGGCCGGGACTCTCCTGGAAGACAGCAAGCAGTAGGGTCTCCAGGGAGAAGGAATGGTTCGGTGAGGGTACCCTCAAGCAACCCTGGTATCAGATGTTTCCCCTCCCCAGACTGCCACAGCTGTCTGCAGCTATTGCTTTAGTGGGGGGCATCAGCCAGCAGTTGCAGGAGCGCAAGGCAGAGGCCCTGGCCCAAATCAGCGCGGCCTTCGAGGACCTGGAGCAAGCGCTGCAGCAACGCAAGCAGGCTTTGGTCAGCGACCTGGAAGCCATTTGCGGGGCCAAGCAGAAGGTGCGTCTGTTTACTCTTTCCCATCCCGAGATGGCCTTATTGCCTCCATCATACTGTCCCGGTTTTCCACACCTGAGCTTCCCTATATTGTCTACACCGTCTGCCTCTTGACGAGGTCCCGTAGGCGCTTTGGGCACGGGTCTCTTGTCCGCACGCAGCCCTGTTTCTTTCACACCACAAGTTCGTCAGGAGTCGCAGAGACCCCACTGCCTAGATCTGCTAACAGGCTCCCCCTCTGCCCTCCCTAGGTGTTGCAGACTCAGTTGGACGCACTGCGCCAAGGTCAGGAACACATCGGCAGCAGCTGCAGCTTCGCGGAGCAGGCACTGCGCCTTGGTTCAGCGCCCGAGGTGTTGCTGGTACGAAAGCACATGCGAGAGCGGCTGGCAGCGTTGGCGGCGCAGGCCTTCCCAGAGCGGCCACACGAGAATGCACAGCTGGAACTGGTCCTTGAGGTCGACGGGCTGCGGCGATCTGTGCTCAATCTGGGCGCGCTGCTCACGACGAGCGCCACGGCACACGAGACGGTGGCCACGGGCGAGGGCCTGCGTCAGGCACTGGTGGGTCAGCCTGCCTCGCTCACCGTCACTACCAAAGACAAAGATGGGCGGCTTGTGCGCACCGGAAGCGCCGAGCTGCGCGCGGAGATCACCGGGCCCGACGGCACGCGCCTTCCGGTGCCGGTGGTGGACCACAAGAATGGCACGTACGAGCTGGTGTACACGGCGCGTACGGAAGGCGAGCTGCTTCTCTCAGTGCTGCTCTACGGACAGCCGGTGCGCGGCAGCCCTTTCCGCGTGCGTGCTCTGCGTCCCGGAGACCTGCCGCCTTCCCCCGATGACGTCAAGCGCCGCGTCAAGTCCCCCGGGGGCCCTGGCAGCCATGTGCGCCAGAAGGCGGTGCGTAGGCCCAGCTCCATGTACAGCACAGGCGGCAAACGGAAGGACAACCCTATTGAAGATGAGCTCGTGTTCCGTGTTGGTACAGTTGGCCAGGGGGGGAGCCGGACGGGAGTGGGCACAGAAGTGGGCAGGGAGGAGAGGGGAGTTCAGAGTGGCCCGAGTAAATTCTTGTTTCCTTCCCTTCCCCTCCCCACAGGCAGTCGTGGAAGGGAGAAAGGCGAATTCACCAATTTACAGGGTGTGTCGGCAGCTAGCAGTGGCCGCATAGTGGTAGCAGACAGCAACAATCAATGTATCCAGGTAAATGTCTTTGTGCTCTCCCCCACGCAAAATAAGGGTTCTCCCGCCACAGCCTCCTAAAAAAAGACCAGAACATACAGGTCATCTCTTGAAAGATGAAACCCTGCAGATAGTCGAGTTCCTTAAAGAGCAGTGAGTCATCACTGCTCGCCTTCTCCACCCCTACTGGCCACAGCAGTTAGCAACACCTTCACAGTGAGGCACCCAGCTTTACAGTATTTGAAACTGCTGCTTCCTAGGCTGTGCTTTAGAACAGACCAGCCCCTGCATCCCAAAGTGCACTTTGCAAGAGCTCTGCACCCCAGTTCATTCTCCTTTTCCCTCTGTCTCCATCTGAACCTGTACCTAGCTGGCTTACTTTCTTCCCCATTCTCCACCTCTTGGTGAGGATGCAGGATCTGTCCTTCCTTCTATCCTCCATTATATGTGCTTCCATCCAGATTGTGTCTGCAAACAACTGGTTTGCAAATCAAGCAGTCAAATGGGGTGACTTGAGAAAAGAGGTGTCCTGCATTAGCTATGCTATTACTATAGTCTCAGGACCAGACCTGCCCCTCTAGCACCTCGCAATACTGAGTAAGGTATCTACTGTACAAATGACTGTGGCCTCTGCTGCATTTCCAGCTCCTTCAAGGCAGAATATGCTGCTTTCTTTTCTGTTCCTCATAGAGAGCCAGGCGTGGAGGGGAGGGGGGAGGGGTTTGAGTGTGATAGGTACAGTGGAGCAGTTAAAAGTTCAGGCTTTGAAACCAGACACCTATCCTTGAATCCTAGCTCAGCCACTTACTGATAAGTCATGTGACCTCTCTGAGCTTCAGTTAACTCATGTACAGGTAGGAAGAGAACACCTTGTAGTGGTGTTGGGAGCATTCAGTGACAGTGTGCCTGGCAAGTGATTTCCCTCTTCCTGGCTGTGGTTTAAAATATCATTGTTCAGGTGGAGGCTGTAAACAAAAGCCTAGAGGTGGGAAGTACTGAGGGTGGGGATTGCTCTGGGAACTGGGAGGATCTTAGCAAGGCCCCAGGGAATATTAGTAGGGGAATAATTGAGTCACTTTGCATGGAGTTTCAGAGAGGACACTGTGGAATTTTGGTTTAATCCTATACAGGGTTGTTTCTGTTATGTGCTTCAGTTTTTGGAAACATTTTATTAGGTAGCCAAACTTCCCACTGAGGGTTCTTATTTCCCAACACCTATAAATTTAAACTTCTTCCTGACCCTGCCTGAGTACCATCATAGATCCACTTCTGCCAAAGGTCTGCTGTCTGTTGTCTCCTTCCTGACCCCTGCTTTCCACCTAGAAACTGGATGTGCCAGGAAGTCTTCCATAACCATATTTCTTTGTCGTGTTCAACTTGGCATTTGTTCCTACCCTATTCCTGAGAATGGAGGAATAGAGAGGAATGTGGGTCAAAACAGGTTGGCATTTGGCTGTAATATCAACAGTGAGGAGCAGGTAGGATGGGGTGGTGGTGGTCCTGAGGCCCTACTCAGTCACAGCCTCCAACTTACTTTCCTCCACTTAATGCCAGGGATGTTTTCTGGCACAAAAGATGAGTTTTAGGAGTCCTTCCCTCACTGGCTCTGCCTATACACATGCTTCTCTGTCTCAGTGATGAGGGGCTGTGCATTGTTCCAGGGTGTAGATTGGAGTGTGGTCCCCTCCTTCCGAACACCTGCTACTCCTGTGGCAGTCTTCCTTATTGCTCATCCTTGCAACTGCATCCCTGACTTCAAAACCACTAGGGGCCTGGCTCTCAGATTCCAAAACTGAGTTTTTGCTTCTCTTAACTCCAGGGTCCTCAGACCTGTATGTCCTGGGCTCCCAGATCCACTTGGCCACTCCCCCCACGAAGACTGGGAATTCTTGTGAATATTTCCTCCTTTGTGGCCATTTATGGTAGAGGCTGAGGCAGATCTCCCCATTGTGCTGAATCATCAGCCAACAGAAAAGAAAAAACATTTTATGATTTCAAATGAACAATTTGACATATATATATCATATCCTTGTCTTAGTCCAGAAATTGTGTCAGTTCTATGAAAATGTCCTCATTTCTTTCAGGGAGAACATTAATCACATTTTCTTTGAACTCCCTTAGTGTTTTGCTTTGGTACTTTTTATACTTTACTGGAATTACTGACTTGTTCTTATTTTTGTTTGCTTGTTTATTTTGTGCGAGTCTCTTCCATAGTAGGCTCAGCTCCTGAAGTTACTGTGGTATAGAGGAGAGATGTTAGGGACCAAACTCAGGTACCAGTTTTGAGCACCTACCAGATGTCCAGGGAGGGACCAGAAATGGTGGACTTGGTGCCCTGGGGAAGTGGTATTGCATTCAGGAGTGAACTGAGATATAAGTGGATTACTTCAGTTTTGTACATACTGAGTTTGAGATAGTTGTGTGGTATCCAAGAGGAGATGTCAGTTCTGGTCTGACTTTGAGCTGAAGAATCTGTGATGTCTACTGTGTGCTAGTGCTGCACACGCATCCACACATCAAACACAGTTCTTGCCCCACCTGGGACTGACATCCTTAGGAGGGTATAAAAATACCTAACAGTTATTTACTTATAGGAGTAATAGTTACTATAAAAAGCTATAAAGCATATATCATGGAGATCTAACTTTACATATATGCATTGATTAGTGGGTGGAGTTTCTGAAAGACTTTTCTGAAGAAGTGACTGGGAATTCTGAGAATCAAAGGATGAGCAGAAGTTAGCAAAGGATGAATAGCCCATTAGGTGTAAGGGGTTGGATAACATGGACTGGAGGAGCCAGACACCTCCCCCATGCCTCCCCAGCACTGAGGCTTCATTAATGTGCAGCTGGAACTGGAGTTTACTGGGCAGACCAGTAATGTAACTGCCAGCACACTGATACCTTTTAGACTCTCTCACATCCTTTCTCCGAGAGCCCATACTGAAGTTCTCATGTTGTCTTCCTACAGGGGCCAGTGCAGAACTCTGGGCCTCTGCTGGTCATCTTGGTGAGGGCTTAATAGAAATGCACATCAGGAGGGAGTAATATCTTCATGGTACCAGTTCAAAGAGCCCTATTGGCCTAAGAGATGAAGATAGGGCAGGGACAGGAACCCAGTCCACTCAGGAACAGATCTGGCTCAATGAGCAAGGCCAAGGTACAGGACTTGAGTTCTCTGAGGCTACTCCTGCCTCTGATTTATCTGGTGTCCCTAGAGCCTGTAACAAAGAAGATAGGCTCTGATTTATGCAGAGAACAATGATGTTGCTGGAAAGGAAATGCAAAAGGTTTAACTGAAGCAGAAAGAAGCATTAAAAGAGGTGCTCTTAGCCTGGGAACACCTGGATATTTTTGGGTGACAAAGGTGGAAGAAGTAGTGAGGAAGAGAAGGTGAAGAGTTCTCTGTGACCAGGAGGAAGGGTTATCTTGTCAGCCCCATTGTGGGATGGCGTCATCCTTGTCCATGTCCATTTCTCACATCTACTGCTTTCTTGTCTAGCTCTCATATGTGTCTGGAGTCCACCTACCTCCCTTCAGTGGGGACCCTGGTCAAACCGTCACCATGTCTCACCTAATTGCTAGAGCAGTTGGCTAGTCTTCATACCCTCCTGAAGAGGGCTCTTTCTTAAAAGTTCCTATGTGTTTTTCTTTGCCATCACCTAGCAGTTCTGCACGTCTAAGTAGACATTGACTAGGTGTCCTACCAATTCAATTCTAACGTGTTTGCCTGTAGATAACATCAGATCCCACAGGTAAAGGACTCAGCCATACAAGACTGCCCCCATATAAGATACCAATTGTGAGTTCAGTTTTTACCTGCTTCTGATCAACCAACTAGCAATTGGAGGGTCCTGCCACTGCCTCTTTATGCCTGATTAATCCAGATTTGGACTTAGTAGACTGGCTCACAGAACACAGGGGAACATTTAGTTAGGTTTACTAGAAGGTGTCCAATGGAGACAGGTGATGAAGAGACAGGTGATGAAGAGCATGAAGGAAGACCAGGAAGAGTCCCTGGACACAAGCTTCAGTTTCTGGGTGCGCCAGCCTCTGGCACTAATGCAGAAGCTCACCAGGTTTTGTTCCAGAGCTTTTACAGAGCTGAATCTCCCCAGGAGCTGGTGGGTGAGGGTGAAAGTTCAGTCCTCTGATGACTTGTTCTTCCTGGTGACAGCCTCACCCTGAGTCTATTTAGTTTGTGCCTCAGTGGCACAAACTCAGGTGTCCTTAAAAAGGGGTCCTACTGAATGACAAAAGACAGTTATACCACTCAACAAATTGCAGGGGTTTGAGAAGCTCTGTGCCAGGAACTGGGGACAAAGACCAAACACATTTTTTTACCATACCTTTTACTCTCCTTCTCAGAAATTTTCAGTGACTCCCAGGATAAAACCTTGCTTTTTTTTTTTTTTTTTTTTTTTTTTTTTTTTTTTTTTTTTTTTTTTTTTTTTTTTTTTTTTTTTTTTTTTTTTTTTTTTTTTTTTTTTTTTTTTTTTTTTTTTTTTTTTTTTTTTTTTTTTTTTTTTTTTATTTTCTTTCTTTCTTTCTTTTTTTTTTCAGAGTGCTCTCTGCAGTCCAAGCACACAGGGCAGTCATTAGGTTATACTCTTCCTAGATTCTGTGCCTTGTACAGTCTGTTTTCTCTGACACCTTTCCTTCGCCTTTACTGGCCAAATGGTGTTTATCTCTTGGCATCCTCATTAGGCTAAATAGCTTAGCTATCCCTTCTTCCTCAGCTTTTCCCAGCCACTTCCCCTCACCCCTTTTGTATTCTTACATCCCTTTCATACTTCCACTGCATGCCTGCCAAGGTCTGCAGCCATGTTTGAGTCTTTTCTGTATCCCAAGCATGATGTCCTTAGGGGTTTGAAGAATGACTGAGTGAAGGGGGTCACCTCCCTCAGGATCCTGCTCCCTTCCCTCAGGGCCCACAGTCTCTCACCTCCTCCCTGTGCCCTCCCTTGTCCCTCTTCTCCAGGTTTTCTCCAATGAAGGCCAGTTCAAATTCCGCTTTGGGGTCCGAGGGCGCTCACCTGGGCAGCTGCAGCGCCCCACTGGTGTGGCAGTGGACACCAATGGAGACATTATTGTAGCAGACTATGACAATCGTTGGGTCAGCATCTTCTCTCCAGAGGGAAAGTTCAAGGTAAGAGACCTACTGGCATTGCATTCTGTGCTCCTGGTGGCCAGCTGAGGTGCCCAATCTGATTTCTCCTAGTGGTCAGGGCCTGGCCTGGTCCTGGGCTGCTTTGCTGCATTGCTTGGATTACTCTCCCTTGCAGGTAGAATAAGACCTCTTGTGTGTATCCCCTTCTTCCAGACCAAGATTGGAGCTGGCCGCCTTATGGGTCCTAAGGGAGTGGCCGTGGACCGAAATGGACACATCATTGTGGTTGACAACAAGTCTTGCTGTGTCTTTACCTTCCAGCCCAATGGCAAGCTCGTTGGTCGTTTTGGGGGCCGTGGGGCCACTGACCGCCACTTTGCAGGTATAGGGGAACAATTCAGAGATCCGTCTTGATACCCAACCCCAGGGAATGCTCTGATACCCCAGCTCTAATGACCCCTTCCTTCCATATCTTGGCCCCAGAAGAGCCCATCCTATCTCTACCCTAGCACCCGAGATCACTTATCTCAGCCTCCCAGATACCACCCGTTTTGAACACCCCACCTCTATAATCCCAAATATTTTTCCCCACCCTACTATTCAATATCCCAACTTACTGCCCTAGGGACTACTTTCTATTTTCAGGGCCCCATTTTGTGGCTGTGAACAACAAGAATGAGATTGTAGTGACGGATTTCCATAACCATTCAGTGAAGGTCAGTGTCCTCTCTCACCTTCTCACCTCCCCCCCCCCCATCTTTCCCTCTCTCACTTGAGATCATTCATTTGAACAATAGATGTTTATGGCATGATTCCTTGGTTTTGGACAAATAAATAGAGCAGACACTGGTCTTTCAGACTGTAGTCTAGTAGGGAAGAGGAAAAGGTAACCAGGACATTACAGTAAGATGTGGTAGTTCTGTGAAAGGGAGGTACAGGGAACTACAAGGGCTAAGAGTGGTTGTAGCCCTTGAGACTAAGAGTAATCTAAAACAAAAGTGGGAATGATCTAGAAAGCAAGAAGGAAGAAGGTTTAAGATAAAGGAGACAGGAGGAACCAAGAACTGCAGGTGGGCACCCTTGCTGTATATTTAAGGAACTATAAGAAGTTGAGACTGGGTTTGGGATGGGGAGTTGTGCAAGTGAGGATGTAACTGTGTGCCCCAGGAATGAGCTTGCTGTCTTCTTAGGAGCTATGGGGAGGTCCTGAAGGACTGCAGGCAAAGAATGATGCAACCCGGTATGTGAAGTTAAGATCACTCTGGTTGCCATGACACTAGAGGCAGGAAGATCAGTTTTTTGCTTTAATCCAGATGAAAAAATAAGGACTGTCACAGTTCTCCCTTGAACAACATGGCAATAGGGCTACTGACCATCCCCATAGTTAAAAAAAAAAAAAAAAATCCACATTTATAGTGAGCCCTCCATATCTGTAGTTGGATGAACCCATGAATATGGGATCTATAGATAGAAAAAGATTCATGTATACATGGACCAATGCAGTTCAAATCCGTGTTGTTCAAGAGTCAGCGTGTACATGTAGTATATAGATTTGAGGTAAAATTAGCAGGCTGTTGGCTCATCAGCTGCCATGTAGAGGAGAAGGTGAAGTTACGAGTGACTTGTGACCAGAGGAGTCTTGCCAGTCACCAAGAGAGCTCAGAACTGCTTTTCTGGAGAAGTGGGGCTGTTAGACCCTATAGGCTTAGGGCACATCAGCTGACATGACTTGTGGCCAGTGGGAAGGCATGGATGTGAAGTCCAGGTAGAAGAACTGGACAGTTGGTACAGATTTGAGGGTCCTCAGCTCTGGGGGTTCCCCCTTATCCGAGACCCTACCCTTTACCTGAAGCTGGGTCCCCAGCCCCTAGTCCTCTCCCCTGCCAGGTGTACAGTGCCGATGGAGAGTTCCTCTTCAAGTTTGGTTCTCATGGTGAGGGCAACGGGCAGTTCAACGCCCCCACTGGGGTAGCTGTGGACTCAAATGGGAACATCATTGTGGCTGACTGGGGCAACAGCCGCATCCAGGTGAGTGAGGCCCAGGATGAAGATGAGGTTTCCTCCTGTGTCCTGTGCATGTACATCCCTCCTGCCCCAAAGCCTCTCATCTGCCTGATTTGACCTCTTCCTCCATTCTCCTCTCACCCCCAGGTATTCGACAGCTCCGGCTCCTTCCTATCCTATATCAACACATCTGCAGAGCCACTGTATGGACCACAGGGCCTGGCACTGACCTCGGATGGCCACGTGGTGGTGGCCGATGCTGGAAACCACTGTTTCAAGGCCTATCGCTACCTCCAGTAGCTGCACAGGGGCCCTGCCCAACTCATGGAGGGATGGACACAGGGGTGATTGGACAAGAGGGTCTGGCTGGGAGGTGGGCCAGACCTGGCAGCACTGAATGTGGGCTGCGGGCATGGGTGTGCCCGTTGCCCTCCCTCTCCCCGTCTCCCAACCCCACGGTTGCACTTTATTTATTCGGTTCTTGCTTTGGTGACTGGGTGGGCCTGGACTTTGGTCCCAAGGATGTGTGCAGAGCTTCACCCTACCCCTCCCCCCCCACTACCTCCCCTGTCTCCTCAGTCTGCTCCCCACCCCCCAGCCTGGGGCCACAACAGCCTCTTACTCCAGGACAAGAAGTCCCTCTGGTTGTCTCCCTACACCCCATACACACTGACAGAGACAGCAATACCCCATCCCCCCATATTAAATAAATGTGTTCGCCAAGATGATTTGTTTGGTTTCTTGTGGGGTGAAAAGGAGGGGATGGGAAGAAGGAACTAGCTCTGAGCTGAAAGGTGGGCAAGTAGGTAGACAGGGAACGCAGATTCTAAAAAGACGCTGAAACTGCAGGGGAGGAGAGCAAAAGTAGGTAAGCCCTGGGGCCTTAAGCTACCTTGTCCAGGCCCAGGCCCAAATCTGCAGAAATAGTAAGTCCTTTAGCTATCTTCCTGACGTAGAAAAATGCCTGGGAGAGCACAGTCAGCGGCAACAAATAAAATAGTGAATGAAGTAAAATATGGTATTTAATAAATTGGGCAAGAAAAGTCTCTGGACAGTGAGCTGCAGGTTGGGGAGCAGATGAGGAAACAGCTGTGTTAAATTAGAAAAGGAGCTAACGATTTCAGAAGAGTGGGTACAAAGGCTCTGAGGGGTCAAGATGTGGTATGTTGGCCTGCGGAAGCCAGAGTGACTGGAAAAGAAAGAAGTGGAGGAGAAGAGGAAAGAATCAAGTTCAGAGAGTCAGGCCTGAATTCATTTAACTTGATAAGAGTTTGGGTTTGATTTGGAGGGGATGTTTTATGAGATGAACTGGCAGTGGAACAGCAATTAAAGTGGTAGGAAGAGAATAAGAACAACAAAAAAAATCAGCATCTCTAAACAGCTCCTTGTGAAGACTGGATATCTTAAAATCATCTAATTGTCTTCTAGCAATGTTCTCTTAGAAAATATTTGGGCAAATGTGTGCACTGATGTTTATTATCCATTTACTCATAGTTGGAAAAAAAACCACCAAACCCTAAATATCTACTAGTGGAGAACAGCTATGGAAAGTTTTGCTTAAACCTCTAATGGAATAATATGTATCCTTTAAAAATATTTATATCTGAGATACACTGTTAAGGAATAAAAGATTTAGAAAATTATACCTTTGTCTTTAAAAGATTGTAATAATGGAAAAGGACTGGGATAAATAAAAGGTTTGCGTGGTGTTCTTTGGTTAGAATTCAAATTATAGAAGAGTTTTAAAAAGGAGCATAATCTGGTCTCAGATACATTTTTGAAGATTACTGAGATTGTTGTAAAGAATATACTCTAGGACTACTCTTCTTGCTAGGTGGGATGCTGTCTGACTCATGAATTGTTTCACAAAACTAATTAGATCTTTAAAATTAGAAGGAAAAAGGAGAAGGCATGTACAGTGTCTGGAGAAGAGGAGAGGCAGAGACTATTTCAGTGGTTAGATAAGAATTGATGGTGTTTACACTATGAGGGAGGCAGAGAGAAATGGACAGATGTTAAACCTTAGGAAGTGGAAACAAAAGAATTCAATATTCAGTTAATAGTGTTACTAAGTAGTGTTCCAAGCGCTGTTCTAGGTGCTGAAGATAGATTGACTGTAGCAGATAAATTCCTTGTCCTGTTCATTAAGGCGACACAGTGGAGAGTGGGCTGCTGAGCCCCACTAGTACTGGTATTCTAGAACTCACTGTCAATTTTTTTTGAGACCAGGTCTCGCTATGTTGCCCGGGGGTAGTCTCAATCCTGCAGACTCAAGCGATCCTCAACCTCAGCCTCCCATGTAGCTGGGATTACAGACATGTGTCACTGCATCTCGCTGTTTTTTCGAGACCAGGTCTCACTATGTTGCCCAGGGTAGTCTTGAACTCATGAACTCAAGTGATCCCAGATCTCTCGCCTCCCAGTGCTTGGACTACAGGCACATGCCACCACGCCCAGCTTCTCACTGTCAAATTTTTAAGGATTTTGACAATGGGTTTTGAAACCTAGCCATTCTTTAAATTATGCAAGCTTTAAATATATTTTATTAAAAAATCAAAGTTAACACTCAAAATGCCTCACTTCCTAGTTACTGTATTGCACTCTATTATTACCTGTGCTCTTTTGGACATGTATATCTCTTGTGTCTGTGTGGTGGAAATTCTATATACAATTCAATGTCTCTGTGCATTTCTTCCCAAGTCCACAATAAAGTCTTGTAGGTAGCTTAAAGATGGCTACCACAAAAACAGCAAATGCTCAAGGTAGGGCTTTTTATCCACCTTGGAGAGCTGACTGTTAAAAATTTAGCAGCTTACCCTTTGATAGGACAAATAAAGATAGGATAAGAATGAGGAATTCGGCAGGCAGAGCTCAATAGCTCAGTCGTGGCTCTACCATTTGATGACAATGGAATCTGGCCAAGACACTAATATTCAAATATTGGCTTCTTCATTTGTAAAATTGGACTAATAATACCCTATGCATAGGAGTATATATGTGCATATAGGAGCTAGAGGTATTTATATGTATACAAACATATATATATCTATACATATGAATATGAATGTATATGTATATACATATAAATAAATTTAATACCCAGTTGGGCTGGGAAGAGAGAGTTGAAAGTCTCCTCTGGACTGCCCGGGTCCTGGAGAGGTCCCCTGCACACCTCTGCCACAGCTAGACTGTGGTGCGGGTAGAGCATAATCCACACCACTGGGGGCTTGGGTTACGGGGTCTTGGGGTCTAGGGGTTTTGGACTGGGGGACCAGGCCTCCTCCATTAGTTGGGGAGGGTGGAGGCTGGGCAGAACTCTGGAGGGTCCAGAGATGGGAGAGAGGATTTGTAGGCCCTACGTCCTAGGCCCCGCCCTGATCCAAGTCAGGCTGGGAGCAGGACCTGAGGTCCCCTTGAAAGGCCTGACTTTCTGGGGAGCCCCCAGTAGGGAATAGAGTAAATTCTGCACCACCAGGTTCTCAGGATCTCAGGGTCTAGGCATCTCAGCCTGGAGACCCTGACCTCTCCACCCTTTCAGTGTCCAGGGGTGGAGGTGGGGCACCCAAGGGAACTGGGAGAGGGGGATAAATAGGTCCCACCTGTGAGCCTTGTCAGGCTGGAAATGGAGCCGGTCAGGCAGGCTCTTGGAGAAGAGTTTCAGCACACCCGTGCCTCAGCCTAGGTCGCTGGAAGGGGTGGGGGGAGGCAAGGGTGAGTCCTATACCACCAGGACCTCAGGGTCTTGGGGACTCCGGGCCCAAGGATCTTAATCTGGGGAAGCTGGCCTCTGCCTCCATGTGGGCAGGGGGTGGGGGCAGAGTACCTCTGCTGGGGCATGGGCTCAAGGTGGGGGGAGTGGTCACCCTCAGGTTTACTACAACCTCAATAGACCTGCACTAGGAATGAAGAAACCAGTCTCTCCATCAGGGGTTATAATACAGAGGAAAACAAGTAATAATGGTCCTGGAAGCACTCACAGACTGGGCAGACAAGCACGGAGCTGAGAACCAACGAGTCAGAAAAGTAACACCAGCGACTGTGGTGACCTGTCACAGATTCCTGCCTGCATCATCTCTGGTATTGGGGACTCAAACCTCAGGCCCACAGCAAAGGCTCCCTCCTTTGCCAATCAATGGGGAAGAAAGCCACCACAAATGACTGTGGCCCTGCTGACAAGAGAGAAGAGAGCAGCTCGATGAACCACCTGGGAAAGTCTGCCCCAGCAGTGGACACCTCACAGCTTTCGACTGGGAGTTATATTTTCCCAAATCCAGAAGACCCAGAATCAGCAACAGGTGACAGATGCCAGAAACGGTCCCAGAGAAGTGCACCACATCTGACCTACAAGTTCCCGATGTGCTTGGCTTGGTTATCTGCTTCCGCTACTCCTGGAGATCTGAGTAGCCTCATCGGTTGCTGTCCAGTAGTGCAAGTCTGCACCCAGGGGGCAAAAAGAACAGAGTTTGAAAGGAAAAAAAAACAAACAAACAAACTCCCGTGGGCTAAACACAGACCAACAGCTTGCAGTGAGAAGAGCTGTAGTGACCAGAAAGGTGAAGGAGGGGAATGGGGGAAGGTGCAGTGAGGAATAGGGTACAGTGCAGCCGTGCAAACACAACCAATGTTGTATGATAATTACAAAATAAAAATATTTAAAAATTAAAAAAAATTAATAGATCCATATCAGCACTCAGCACAGTGCGAAGCGCATATATGAACCCATTAGATATGAGCAAATTGTTACTAAAATTTCACAAAGAAGCAAGAATGGACTATGCAGGAAATTCCTCTCCAGAGAGTGAGAGAAGGTGGATTTGTTGGAGAAGTTAGTTAGAAGCAGAGAGCTCTTTTTGGCCCTGGAGCTTTACCTAAGTCTTGTAAGCCTGGGGGGAGGGAGAAATCCAGTCTCCACTCTCTGGAGTACACAGCACCCTGGGTGTACAGAAGAAACCACTGAGGTCAGACTCTGGTCAGTGGTTAGGCGGGCTGAACATAGCTGTTCTCAGGGGGTGATGGGAAGCGTGCAGCTCACCTGCAATCCCTGGCAGCACAGGTGTGGAAGCCATGTCTGTGAGATTCAGGCCTCTTTGGGTCTGACCCACATTTAGGCCTTTTGGCGGGGAATCAAGAAGCAGCTGACTAGAAGGACTGAGACAACTATGTGGTAAAAGGTAGTTGGATTTTTCTGCACTTGAATTTCCCAGGAAATTGAGCAAAAGAATGAGATCTCCAAATTCACTCCAGGCAGCAGAGGTCTGTAAAGGAAGAGGATGAGCCACCAATGCCCCATAGCAAGGTTGAGAAGGAGCGAAGGAGGAAGACTCTTTGTGGAGAGCCAGCTTCAGGGAGGAAACATTCCTGGCCTCTGGCCTCAGGTTGGGTGTTGGAAATACACTGACCTATACAACCTCCAGGGGGCGCCCTGGCTCAAGTATGGACAAAGTCTCAGAGCAAGACAGAACACTGGGAAGGGCTCCCAACAAGCAGAAAGGGCCACCTCAAGTGAGGAACGAAACAAGGGCAGCTCATTATAGGGTCCTCTAAGAAGAGTTGTCTAATGTCCCATGACCAGGATGTCACACCTTCCAATACTGTTTCCCCAGAAGAGCCCTGCTCGAAGGAGGGAAGGTTGCGCCGTAGCTCAGCAAGCCTGTCAGGACTTCACTGTGGGCTTTCTAGGGGGCATTCAGGATTCAGTGGGAAAGTTTCCATCTCTGCAGACAGACTCAGTGAAATGAGGACTTAGAGACTGTTGTTGAGGGGGTTGCTAGTTAGAGGTCACTAAGTGCTAGGGAGGGGGGTCCCAGGAAGATTTTATATGAAAAGATGAGAAGGAAAGAAATGGTGAGGGGGGGAGTCTGGGAATAGTGCCTAGTACCCAGCAGCAGGATGGAGCAGAAACAGCCCAGGATGCTGACAGTGGGGAGAATGTGGGTGTCAAGCATCTGCTACAAGAGCTGCGACCTCCCCTATGGGGCCAATAGCTCAGGAGTCCTGCTTTCCCCATGAGTGGAATGGGAGGAATGATGTTATTAGCAAAGCACGTGCCCATATGTAAATTAGGAGAGGACACTGAACCTGACAGCAGATGCCTGGTGATGTGTTATTCCAGAGGTTCCCAGAATCTTTGTTTTTCCAGTTGGGAAGAAGTTTTTCCAAGCAGAAGAGGGATCTGAGACCTTTGGGTCAACCCCTTTGAGGTTGTTGAGGGGAATTTCAGGGGCAATAGTTACTGAGTGCAATCAGTGTCCTTGCAGCCTGCCATCCTGGCACCTCAGCCTGGTCCAAAACAAGGTGCCCATATTTTTCTCCTGTCTCCAAGGGAGACAAGGCAGGCTTTGGGAGTGGCCTTGAGAGTACAGAAGATAGCAGGCACTAGAACTAGCAGGTGAGATCCCAAGGGGAGAGGAGAAAGGGGTGTGAGGTTGGCACATTGGTGAGAAAAGCAAGACCACAAGACAAAAGTCACCTGTCACTATGTGATGACCACATGCTTCCTATTTTAACACAACCTTAACTTCCAATGTTCCCCAACTGAGAGGGAATATTGTGAGAAATTTTGTTGCAACAATAGTTGGTATTTGAAATCCCCCCCCCCTTTTTTTTCATTCAACAACCACTGTCCTATGCCAGGCAAACTAGACAAACAGAACAAAATGAAGAAAAACCAGCTGATAACTAGAAAATCAGCAGATAACTAGAGAGATGAAATAATTTCAAGTTTTAATCAATGAGAAAGAAAAGAAGCTAGAATTTGAAATGACTAGATAAAGTGGTGAGGAAAGCCTTCAGTGAGAAAACAGCATTTAAGCCAGAATAGGTGTAACACTGGGAAACCCCAGTTATCGTTCTATTTATTCTGATTGGTAAATAAAGGATTTTCCCTTCATGAAGACTACCATGAAAGATGGGTATTTGTCATGTTCTCTGGAACAGAAACACCTCTTTCTGCCCCTTTACTGTCAGCCTTTCCCTCCCAGGTGACTTTTGGCCAGGGGAGGCGGGGCTGGGGTGGACATTTTGCAAGAATGAAATATTGACCCAACAAGGGCAAAGCTGAAGAGGCCAGGGAATGTCCCCCGGAAGGCCACTGAGAGAATTTAGGAAGAGCTCTTCTCTCTCTCCTCCTCCTCACCCTCCCCCCCCCTCTTCTCTCCTCTCCTCGCCTCTCCTCTTGTGTCTCATTACTCTGTATCTCTTAAGTATTAGGATCTTTAGATGTTTTCAGAGCAGGGCTCTAAAGACATTGATGCCATTTAGCATAAAAAAATTGTTAGTTTCCACCTTTTCTCCCCTCCCCCATTGTAGAGGTCAGTCCAATCACAGAAAGAGGGTCCTCCATTGACCTACGTCTTTCCCTGACCTTACAGGCACCTAGACCCATCTCTGAGAAGAGTCATGCTGGTCACCCATGGCATGGGTCAGCCACTGCTCAAAAGTCCTTGAAGGGGCTAGGGCTCCCTGCCGGGAAGGGCAACTCTTGGACTCAGATTTCTGTCCAGACCCTGACCTTCCTTCAGTGATGTAATGAGCCAATATTGGCTCAGTCCTGAGAGGCGCTGCATTCCCAGCAGGCTGGAGGTGGGGGTGGTGATGCTGTCCCTATATAGGGAGTTCAACGAGGCACCCAAATTGTCCAATTTCAGCTCAGCATGGCCAGAACACCAGGATTACCAGTTGCACTAGGATTGTGGGGCCTGTGCTGGTCGCTGGCTCTTGCCCACCCTCTTTCTTCGTAAGTAAAGCTGGGATGGGGATGGAGGACTGGGTCTGCACTCCAATGGGATAGGCTCAGTTTCTAGGTCTGGGACAAGTTTGGGGCCAGGCGCTAAGGGAGAGGATGGGATCCAGGAGAACCAGGTGTTTATCTATCTTCTCTATAGGACTGCTGCCCCTGGGGATGGAGCTGGAGGTGGGAATGGGACCCAGCTGGACCCGGACGTGATCGGTGAGGTCCTAACTCCCCAAATTTGTCTGCCTACCTGGCTGAGTTACTGCATTTTAGCATCAAACTGATCTTTTACTTTGTCATTATCTCCACCTTCATGTCCAGAACGCTGCTCGGATGGCTGGGGCTTTGATGCTACTACCATGGATGACAAAGGAACCATGCTCTTTTTTAAAGGTAGGTAAGGCTGGGGTTGGGGCATTTGGTCCCTCTCACCGAGGGAACATTCATGTGTAGGAGTTCATAGGAATCACCAGCGGGTAGTGCCCTCAGTTTCTCGGTAACTTTCTGACTTGGTCAAAGGCTGGCGCTGGGTGCGTCAAAGAGCACATTTTTCAGGGAATGTCGTGTGGAAGGGTCACAAAGGAGCCAAGGAGCTAATCTCAACAATGTGGAAGAATCTCACAGGTCCTGTGGATGCTGCATTCCGCCAAGCTCACGACACTGTCTTCCTGATCAAGGTATGACTGAGCTGAGGTCAGAACTGGACCAGGAATGCTGGACTGGACAGTAGAGACCTTCGCCCCAGGCAGTTCTGTGAGGATTCCTACCAATAAACACTAGATTTCCTCCCCTTGCTCTTCCCTGTCCCCCTGAAGTTCAAGCTAAGGGAATGTGCACATGTGGGCCTGGATGGCACAACATTGAGTGGATGTTTTCAATTTAATCTTCAGATCTCTCTGTCTGCCCATGCTGTCGGTCATTCTCTCCTTCTTGGCAATCTCTTCCCTTGGCCCCTATGACCTTGCACTGGGTCAACTTTACCGAATGGCCAGGTTGTTCATATCACAGTGGTACTGAGCTGAGGGGAAAGTGGAGGAAGAAATTCAGCCCCCTTGCTCCACCAGCCCCATGCCCTGGCCCAGGCTGCATCTGTTCAGAGGAAAAGCCCCTTTTAACTTGTGCTGTCTAATTGTGTGGCCCCCTCCAGCTTTATTTTCCATCTGGCCTCTTTTCCTGCCTGTCGTCCTCAGACAGTCCCTGACTGTTCTCTGGGGACCCACCCCAGCCTCTCTGTTTTCTTCCTGGGTGGTCTCAACCACTGGCAGGTTCTGAGGACTCTTGTGTGGACACAGCTCTAGATCTCCCCAGAGCCACGGACCTCTCTTTCCAGTTTCCCAGCAGATATCGCTGACTTGGATGTTCCAAAGGCATCTCAAATTCAGTGTCCCCTGAAGTGAACTTAGAAAACTACAGACTTACCCTCCCCCCTGGACTCCCATCTCGGTAGATAGGACTACCATATGCCAGTCACTTCAGCCAGGGGTCTGTGCACATAGGTCTTGAGTGCCCATCCTTGATGATCTTTTCCGTTCATCTTCTTCCCTGCCATAGTCACTGTCAGCCACCTGAGACTTGGAGCTCTGAGCATGCTCTGTGTAAGGTGTTCTGCTCCCTCTGCTGGTCGGACCCTTTACACATTTGTTTTCCTGGCGAATTCCTGCTGGGTTTTTCACCTCCTGGCTGGAATGCATTCTACCCCTGTAATGCCCAGCCCTGCCCCGCCTGGCCTCACACATGAAGTTCAGTAACAGTCTTTTGAATGAAGATATGAGTGGATAAACAAATGAATGTATGAATGGATGGATGATTACAGGAGGACTATTTTCGAATGCATTTGACAAGACTAATGGTGTTGCAGATAAGTGTGCCATGGGAGCGTCTGGTTGTAGGTAGACAGGTATGTGTGCTACACTAATAGTGATGAGATTTGCAGTCAACTGAGTGTAAATCTTTATGCAAGGGGACAGCACATTGTTGTGCACAGGTGGATTGACTGTATGGGACTACGGGTGGATATTGCACAAGTAACAGAGTAAAGACTGTACGTGAATGCAGAGTGGCTGTATCTGGAGTACATCATTAAGTCAAATACTGTCACTTGCAGGGAGATAAAGTCTGGGTGTACTCTCCTGAGAAAGATAAAGTATTTCCAAGATATTTCCAAGATGAATTTCCTGGAATCCCAATCCCAGTGGATGCAGCTGTGGAATGTCACCGTGGAGAATGCAAAGAGGAGGGCATCCTCTTCTTCCAAGGTCAGTCCAGGCTGAAATATGAGATCCTTGAGTAAGGGGTGGGATGGGGGGCGGGGCAGAGGTGGTAGTAGTGGTGGTGGTGGAGCCACTACCTGGTTTGCAAGGAGGGGAAGAAACCAGTTATGGTCTAGAGTAGTCAATAAAGGGAAGAGGTCCTTTTGGAAGGAAACAGACGTGATTCTGCTAAAAGTCTCTCATTGTTCACCATGACCTTTAGTCTTTCATACCATAACTGAGGTCCTATTGTCACTCAGGCCTCAATTTTCACCATACCCTTATCATGAATAAAAAGTTCCAGAAAACTTGCTGCCCCTATATACCCAATTTACTTCATGCTTCAGACTTCCTCTCCCTCTGGAGCTCCATCTCCCTCTCTTACCTGCCTTGCAACTCCCTACTTCAGATCTGTTTGTGTCACCTCCTCTGGGAAGTTTTCCCTTTATTCTCCCTATTGCCCCTGATGAGCTGATCAGATGCACTTTGCTGTGTAATTTTACTGTAAGATCAGTCTCAGCTGTTTTCCTTCTGAGCGGTGGGCCCCCCTGGTTCATCCTAAGACCCCACACAAACACAAGGGGAGTTGGAGCCCACCCTCATCAAATGCTTGTTGACTAACTTTACAAAGGTAACCGTACGTGGTTCTGGGACTTGGCCACCAAGACGAAAAAGGAGCGCTTCTGGCCAGCCATTGGGAACTGCTCCTCTGTCCTGAGGTGGCTCAGCCGCTATTACTGCTTCCGGGGCAACCAATTCCTGCGCTTCAACCCCGTCACGGGAGAAGTGCCTCCAGAATACCCACGGGATGTCCGAGACTACTTCATGTCCTGTCCTGGCAGAGGTAAGATATTAGCTCCTGAGGCCTGCTGGAATTTGTCTACTTGCCCTGAGTTTGCAGACTCTGTAGGTAACTCCCCACTCCCAGCTCCATTACATAAAACCTTGGCCTTTACCTAATCCATGTTCCCATTCCGGCTCTTCCCCATTGCCCTTGATAGAGGAAACCCACACCCCACTACCTTAGTCATCTCTTGAACCTCACTCTGACCTCTGGTTCCCTATGTCTCTTCTTGGCCATTTCTTCCCCTAGGTCATGGACAAAGGGTCCGTGTGGACATACGTTGCAGCCCAGATCTGGCCTTGTCTGCACTAGTATCTGACATCCATGGTGCTACCTATGCCTTCAGTGGTGAGAAATGCCCCATACTCCCCCATCTCTGTCCTTCGTACTTCCCATCTCTTTCATGTAGTTCTCCCATCCCCCCATCACAGTCCATTTTCACAACTGTGTTCCTTATTGTGTCCCTCAGCCCCATCCTCAGCATGCCCCTTTGCTTCCTTTGTCTCCTCTTTGGCATACTGTTCAGTGGCCCAGGCCACTAGCTTCATCCACCCAGTCTGCTTTCCAGTATCATTAACTCCTACAATTATGCCTTCTCTGGACATTTCTGGGTTCCTGTTTGTCCTGTGTCCTCTTTGCTCAATGCTCTATGCTCTGATGATTCTCCCATTTCTCCCTTGCTCCCTGGCCTCTCTTTGTACTTCCTCCTATCCCCTTTGCTCTTGCATGCCTCTCCAGGTTCTCTGGCACCTCATGAGCTTAGCCTGAGGAAGTCCATCTTTCCCCAGGTGCCTTGGGTCCTAAGTACAAGCCTCTGGTCACAAAATCTAATGGAGATGAGATATCTCTGTGGCTGAAAACCAGCCAAGAAGTTTTGGGTCCCGTAGGCATTTAGGAGATAGTTTTACTAGTCTGAGGGGGTTTCTCTTCTTCTGGATTACCAGTGCGGATACCCCTTCTGAGATCTGGGGCTTTAAATGACGAAAGTCGTCTGATACCCTCTAGAGATACTCTGGGGTTAGTCTGTCTTGAGTCTCACCCTGTAGATGCATTTCAGGCTTCAAGAGAAGGAGTGGGCAATCTCATTAGACTCAGCCTGAGCTTCATGAATGACCAGACATGAATATAAAATAACAGGGAGAACAGAGAATAGTGAAAATCCCTCCTAATGCTTGGGCAAATATGATGACATGACTACCAAGCTTTAATTAAATACAGTCACAAGGACAGCATATCCTGATACTAGGAATATATATAAGAACATATAGCTGTGATAAAACACACAACTGAAGTGAAAATTCAGACTCATACTGAACATATAACATAGTGGAAACAAGTAAGTATCACAAGAACATGCAGCTATAGTAAGAGTCTGGGACCATTGGGAGGGTGCACAAAGAGATATAGATAGAGACAGAATGAGATAATCTAGAGATAGAAACTAGATAGAAACTAATCTAGAGATTAGAAAGTAGGTAGAAACTAATCTAGAGATGCTGATAGAGACAGAAGTTGAGATTTGTATGCACATAGTATGTACGTATATATGTATGTATGTATGTATGTATGTATGTATGTATGTATGTATGTATGTATGTATCTATCTATCTATCTATCTATCTATCTATCTATCTATCTATCTATCTATCTATCTATCTATCTATCTATCTATCTATCTGCTGTCTATCTAGAGATTGAGAAAACACGAGTTCAGGGACCACACAAAAATGTAGAAAGAATATTCAGCTCTGGAGATATCGCAGAACTTTAAGGTCATGTGACCATGAAGAAAATATAGCTGAACTCCTAAATCAAAGTGTTAGATACATTCCACAGCTGTTCAGAGAGTGCAGAGGATGAGAGAACACCAATATGTGAGAAAAAAAAAAAACAGCCCAGTTGAAGTGAGAATGTACTGTCTTGGTATAAACATCGGTATGAGCCACCTACTCAGCATAGGACTGATCCTCTCCTCTCTGAGAAATCTCTCTTCTCTCCTTCTGAATCGTTGTCCATTTTTTCTGCTTCTTCACAACTTTGATTGCACAGGTCTATCATCCTCTCTCTACCATCTCTTTATTCATGATCTTTCAGTCTCAGATCAAACTGGTTATAGTCTCTGTAGTTCACTTTTCCCTAACTGGGTTTCTAGAAGTGAAAACTGGACCCGGCCTGGATTTTTACCCAGAACACGTGAATGTGGTTGTTGGTCAGTCTCTGCACTGGCTGCTGGTGTGCTGACAGCTTACCACTCACTCCATCAACTTTTCTACAAAGACCAGCTTAGCTCTGATTCTCAAGACAGCGGCCATGAGCAGGGTAGTTTCAGCAGCTGTTGGGGGAAGCTGGATATGTAGTTACTGTGACATACCCAGTAAACAACTGTAAAAAGAACCTTTGACTGCAACAAGATAACCCCCTATTTATTCAACAAATATTTATTCAGTGCCCATGGGCACTGGGCATCATCCTAGGCACTGGGATATAGTAGTTAGCATAGCACATGAGACTCCTGCCCTCATAATATCTGCCAGAGTAAGAGAGACAGTGAGAAAGAAAAAGGAGGAATGAGAATAAAGAGGATACTTCCAGGTAGAATTAATGCCTGTGACGTGTTCTGGGAGCACCAGAACAGTTCTCATTCTCAAATATCATCTGGAGATACTATGAACACATTTAAAACTTGATGGAGTTTTAAAATATAAAATAAAAGGTAAATGTAAGAAAAATGTATGAAGAAAATAAGACAGGGTAACAGGATAGAAGTGAGCAGCATGGAGGGTGTAATTTACAAACAGGAATCAGCCACACATAAAGCACTTGGCTGCAAACCTTGTAGAGAAGGGCAGTAAATACTTGGAGAGATCAGAAAAGGAGTATCAGGTAAGTGGCTTGAAAACTGGAGTATCAGATAAGTGGCTTGAAAACAGGGAGGTGGGGGCCAGAGTGCAGAGGCCTGGTAAGGATTTTCAGTTGTGAAAGGAACCCAGGAGGAAGTCATGAGCAGAAATGCGACAGGTTCTGATTTATTGTCGTAGAGACCATCCCAACTTCTTGGGGAGCCCAGATCATTGGGAAACAGTTGAGTACACTGAGGTTTCAGCAATGGTTCCTGCAGTTGTCCAGATAAGAAGTAGCAACAACTTGGACTAGGATAATGCAGCAGAGGTGGTGAGGAGACATATTTTGGAGGTCGAAGCAACAGCACCAACCAGTGGATTGGATACTGATTGTGGAGAGAAAGGAAAAAGAGAGGTCAAGGGCTACTTAGCTTTTGGGGACTATGCAACTGGATAACTGGTGTTTCCTTTTTCTAAAATTGGGAGAAGACTGGGGGAAGAGAATGGGTGTGCGTGTGCATGAGTGTGTGTGTGTATGTGTTTATTGGAGTTAGAGATCAAAAATCAGTTGGACCATGTTAGATTTTTGGTGTCTAATGGGTGTGTCAGGTAGGCAGTTGAGGTTAAGCCTGAAATTTGAAAGAGAAGTCGGTTGGGACTAAAGAGAACAGGCTCAAACTCATTACCATGTAGATGGTGCAAGATTAAAAAAATAATAATAAAGTGCAAGATAACATGAAACCACCAAGAAAGTGAGTGTAGATGAGGAAGAGGCTCAAACCAGGGAATTCCAACATTAGGTATGACACCAAAAAGAAGAGAAGTGAAAAAGAGGAACTCTTAGAAGCCAAGATTCAAACAAGGTATTTAAAGAAGGGAGTACCAAGCAGTCAAATGCTGCTGAGAAACAGAGCAAGAAGAAGCCAGCATTGATTGACCATGAGGTTTATCTTGGAGGATACTGGTAAACTTGAAAAAGAACAGCTTCAATGGAGGAAGGAACCAAAAGTATAAGTGAAATGAGCTGAAGAAGAAAAGGCAAATGGGAACTTAGACAATTCCTTCCATAAGTTGGTATGAAAAAGGGAGAAAATTAGGATGCTGATCTGCTTCTCCCTCACTCTTTGCCAGAATGAGAGCACTTACAGGAAGCTCATGTGATTCTTATTTCATTTCTGGCCACTGTATGTCATTATCTACAACATCTCATGGACATTTGAGATGCACAGGTGGCTCCTACCAGTCGCCTTACCTGGTCATTTGGCCACTGTTGTCCATACTTGCCCCTGGTCAGGCCTCTACTGACTCCATTTTAATCAGGCCACAATGTCCAATTTCTCTGATCAAGTCCAGCTCGACTGCCCCCTCTCACAAGGCTGGTCTTCGGCTGTACTTTTTCCACCTTCTTGGGAAAGATCCCTGCATATGTCACTGACTCCTTCACTGCCTGGTCACCACCACACCAGTGATTCCTCTGCTCACCCGCAGGGTCCCACTACTGGCGCCTGGACACCAGCCGTGATGGATGGCATAGCTGGCCCATTGCCCATCAGTGGCCCCAGGGTCCTTCCTCTGTGGATGCTGCCTTTTCCTGGGAGGATAAACTCTACCTGATCAAGGTATGTTTTGGCAAAGAGACTTAAGGTGGAGACGATCCCCTCTTAATTCAGCTCAGTGCTGAGTAATGTCTTTTTTCCCTCCCCCCAGGGCACTCAGGTCTATATCTTCCTGACAAAGGGAGGTTATACCTTAGTAGATGGCTATCCAAAACAGCTGGAGAAAGAATTCGGAAGCCCTTATGGGATCAGCCTGTCATCTGTGGATGCAGCCTTTCTCTGCCCTGGGTCTTCTTGGCTTCATATCGCATCAGGTGAGGGGAGGCTGGGTGCTAAGAGGTGGCTTGTTCTGATATCTCTCCATGGCAAAGTTCCCCCGCAGGGCACAAAAAGGGGTAGATCAAGATCCCTGTGACATGGAGGCCATGTTATATCTGTTACCTTCCTCTCAGGACGGCAGCTGTGGTGGCTGGACCTGAAGTTGGGACCTCAAGCCACATGGCTGGAGCGTCCTTGGATTCATGAGAAGATTGATGGGGCCCTATGTATGGACAAACCTCTCGGCCCCCACTCCTGTTCTTCCAGTGGCTACAGCTTGTATCTCATCCATGGCCCCGATCTGTACTGCTACAGTGATGAGGAAAAACTGGGTATAGTCAAACAGCTCCCAGGGCGACAGAGAGTGTCCAGCTTCATGGGCTGCAGAAACCAAGGGGATTCCTGATGCGGTCCTGGCCCAGTCGCTCCTCTCTGTTTTCTTTACAGTAAGCCCAACTGCTGCTTTGCTTGAATAAAAAGGTCCTGGTTGTAGAATAATCTCTCATCTTTCTTTGAACTGACAAATTAATAACATTTCTGTTGCAGCTTTCAAGTTCAAATGAGGGTATGGGAGGCAAGAGAGTGGATGATTTCAAAATCCAGATGATAAACTCTGGCTATAGAAGAAGACAGCAGTAAAAGTAGAAAGAGAAATGACTATGTTTACATCAGTTTTAAGGCTGGGAGCGGGTGCAGGGGAAATATCTAGGTCAGCTAGATCAGGATCCACCAGGAAGTAAGGTTGGCTTGGCTAGGAAAAGAGTTTAGAGGCTAGACGCAGGCCTGTGAGCTCCTGTCCCAAGGAATATCTTAAGCTTTCCTCCTCACCCCTGATGATGTCTTGATGGTTAGCTTAAGGGAGGCCTACAGCCCTTCTTTCAGAGTGATGGGTGAGGACAAAGCCAGAGTCTGAGTCCGGTCTTAACTCAGTCCAGATGCTACAGCTGGAGCATCATATCAGGTATCCTAAAGGTGTCATCCAGCAACTCTGACACTCAAGGTTCACTTCCTCCTCTCTGTCAAAAGGGGAGTACTAAGGATCTTCTTTTCTTCTACATGTTCCATTGCAGAAAAGCCTCTAGTTTGTCTCCAAAGAACTTCTAGAAAAGGTACAATTCATGCTGCTTTCATCCACTCTGTACTGCCTACATGTATAGCACCTGTCAGGAAAAGGGGTAAAAAGATGAATCAAATGGTCTCTATCCTCCAGAATCTTCTACTCTGTTAGCAGGGACCATAGACAAGACCTCAGTTAGATGTAGTCAGTGAAACAGACATAAAACTGGAAAACTATAAAAGGGAAAACTATGTACAGAAAGGAGGGGGAACAGCAATACTTGGACAGAGAGGAGTAGAAAGACCTCATAATTGATTAACACTTAAGCTGAGCTTTAAAAGATGAGTAGGTTGTATGTAATTTCTTTAGCAAATAGGTATTCACTGCCTACTATGCACCCCAAGCCAGGGGGCAGTACAGGAAGAGGAAGTAATAGATGTGAAGAGAAGCCTGGAGAAGAGAACCAGGCATGGGGATCATCACCTGGAGTTCAGGATGTGAGAGACAGTGAAGTGAGGTTGGAGAAGGAAGCAGGAGCTCATTACCTCTTGGGGCCACTTCCATATCAGGCTAGAAGTGATTTTGCCTATCTCTGGGGGCAACAGAGACCAACTGAGGGATTTCAGACAATGCAACAGTAAATTGACATTTTAGAAAGATTAAGAATGTGGCAGAGGGGATACTGGGTGAAAGAGACCACAGTAGATATGAAGAGACCACTGAGGTGGGTGCTGTAGTGGGAAGTCATGCAGATAGGATATTGGGTGGTAGTAGTGGTAAAGTTAAGTAAGCAGGTTAAAAAAATAGTTGGAAGAGAGTCTGTTGGACTGAGAAATTGGCCAGGAGGATGAGGGAGAGTGGGGAATACCACCTCCAAAATGCTTGATGGCTCCACTTCCTTATTTATTTTTTGCTATTTTCTTTCCAGACTTTCCACGATCCCCTCTTAACTTCATACTAATGGTTATGAGCTTTTCTCTCTGAGACCAGGGTCAGTCTATTACGGGGCTGTGGCCCCCAGTACTGATGCTGATGCATTAAAATAGCTATTGTTAGCATTGGTGGGTGGAGACTTGGAGAAGGGAAGTTAAGCCTTCTGGAAAGATAAGAGGATTAAAGGACAGGGAGGGGACAGATAAAAGGACAGGGGAAGAGTAGAGAACAGCCTGGCGTTTGGAGCTCCCTTGCTAGCGGGGAGTGAGGGGCATCAGGTCTCCTGGGTAAGTTCCCCAGGAGGGGGGACAGGGTGGGGCCGAAACCCCACCCACCAGTAAGTGGCCACAGCCACTTACAGCCAGCCTGGGCGGCACCGTGAAGCCCCCAGCCCCCGGAAGCCGGGGCGCATGGACAGACCAGCGGGTCCTCAGGTAGGCCCGCCCCCGCGCTGGGACCTTCCGGCACCAAGGTGGGGAGCGGGGGGAGTGGGAGGGCCCCTCCATCTCTCTCTTTCTTCTTACTCCAGCTAAACTTCAGAGCAACCAGAATAGGTGCAACAGCAACCCCAACATAAATCGGGTGAGGGACCAGGCAAAAGTCCAGCCCACAGACTGGAGCTGGACACAGCAGAGGGACAACCAAGTGAACCAGTATAAGTAAGACCAGAAAAACAACCATAGAGACACGATGTCACCAGGCACACTTCTACACTGGCCGGGCCAAAACCTGGGACTTTATTCTGGAGATATATTCAAGGAGAGCAACACACCCTCCCCTCATCAAGGGAGAGGAGATGACCAAAGAGGGGATAATGGGCCCCACACCAAAACTGCAAAAGGAAGCATAGGAGATAACCTTCAAAGGCCATTCGCAGAAGCCTGAACTCATTGGCCGGGCATGGTGGCTCGTGCCTGTAAACTTCAACCTATGAAGCGGCAGGGGCTAGGGATCGCGGGTCAAGTCCAGCCCGGGACCCGTAGCAAGACATAGTTCCAAAAAAATAGCTGGGCGTGGTGGCGCACACCTGTAATCCCAGCCACCTGGGAAGCTTGAGGCTGGGGATTGCTTGAGTCTGTGGTACCCCAGGCAACAAAAGCCTGCGGTTCCACGGGCAAAAATAGCGAGACCTAGTCTCCCCAAAAAAAGATAAGTGAATGTAG
>PVHY01013486.1:0-41217 GCA_004024945.1 Uropsilus gracilis | reverse complement strand
ACACGGCCTTGCAGAAGTATCCAGGCCTGTCTGTTCTGGGATGGGGGGGGGGCACGTACTGGGTTCCAGGGATGGGAGAAAGGTCAGGTCACAGTTCAGAAGAGTTTCAAGTTGGTAAATTCATTGATTGATGGCTCCAGGTCACCCTCAACCCTGATGACAAGTTGACCGCGATGACCGAATTTCCCCAAATGACCAATGACCACAGATGAAATCTCTCCCCTGTGGGATGGTGACCCTTCTATGTGGGATATAGAGAAAGCAAACAAGGGGTCAGATAAAGCCAAGAGCAAACCCTAGAAATCTTACTGTAGAAATGAAGGTGCTAGAAGGGGACCAGGTTGGGGAGGGCAAAGCAAAAGGCAGCACAGTGGACTAGGCTGGAGGACGATGGGTGGTTTAGGGGTGGGGGTAAGGGGGTAAGAACCCTTGAAAGGGAAGATCCTTCACCTCTAACTCACAGTGTTGTAGGCCAATGTTACCCTGACAAGATTAAAAATAAATAAATAAACCTAGCCAGGCATGATGGCATGCACCTATAATCCCAGCACTGGGAGGCAAGAGGCCAGGGATCACTTGAGTTCGCAGGTTCAAGACCACCCTGGGCAACATAGCAAGACCTGGTCTCAATCAATCAATCAATCAATCAATCAATCAAAAAAATACCCTCTAGCCAGGTGTGGTGGCATGCACCTGTAATACCAGCACTGGGAGCCTGAGGACCAGAATTGCTTGAGTCTGTGGGTTTGTGACTACCCTGGGCCACATAGCGAGACCTGGTCTTGAAAAAGCAGCTGGGTGTGGTGGCGGGCACCTGTAATCCCAGTTACCTGGGATGCTGAGGCCAGGGATTGCTTGAGTGTGTGGGATCAGGACGACTCCGGGCAACCTAGTGAGACTTAGTCTCAAAAAAACATTAAAGTAAAATAAATAAACCTTCCCCTCGGTCTTTCGTTTCCCAGCGCAAGCTCTGGCGTGATTTATGAATGACTGGAAAACCTGTGGGATCAGTCAGTGGAAGCCAGAGGGATAAAGTGTGGAGTGAGCAGGGAAAAAAACAAACAAAATGTCATGTAAAGGTGGAACCAACTCCTTGAAAGCCAAGCACAGTCAAAGGTTTTAGTGAAAGCAGGTATGGCTCACCAAGATCACCACAAGAGATCAAGATGACAGTTCACGGGTAACAAGGTGGTCGAAGAACCTTGGAGTGTACAGCGATGTAAAAAAAATGATCTATGTGTAATTAATTTAGAAAAGATGAACAAAGCCGGGTGTGGTGGCGCACGCCTGTAATCCAAGTGCTGGGAGGCAAGAGGCCAGGGATCGCTTGAATTTGCGGGTTCGAGACTACCCCGGGAAACATAGTAAGACCTGGTCTCGAAAAAGCAGCCAGGTGCGGTGGCAGGTGCCTGTAATCCCAGCTACCTGGGAGGCTGAGGCTGGGATCACTTGAGTCTGCGGGATTGGGACTACCCCGGGCAACTTAGCGAGACCTCATCTCGGAAAAAAAAAAAAAGATGAGCAAGACAGAACTTTCTAGAAAGCAGCATTTCCTCCCATAAAATCTGAGCGCATGTCCAATGCATGACAGATACCCTACATGTCAGTTATATCATACAGACAACAAAATGCAGCACACAGGCACAGCTCCCTGATCAGGAATTCTTGAGTCAGAAGGGATTTTCCCTAGTAAAGAACCTCATTTTTCAGAGAACACAAAAACCAGAGATAAAGGGATGTCCCCGCGGACCACCTGGCTGGTCCTGGACCAGGTGGCTTTGCTACAGGACTTTGTGTTTTGCCTTAAATGACAGGAAGGAGAAAACCTTAATGGTGGTTTCAGTTTTGGATGAAACTGGATGATCTACAGAGAGCTCCTAATCCCCCTTTCAATTCAAGCTTCTGAGAATAAAGAGGACCTTTGAGGACCCCTTTTGGTCCCCCCCATTCGAACCTTCTAGAGAGCTGCAAGCTCACTGTCACTAGCAACTGTCAAAAAGTAAAGATGTGAGCCAGGCGCGGTGGCACGCACCTGGTGTCCAAGCGCTGGGAGGCAAGAGGCCTGGGATCGCTTGAGTTCGCAGGTTTGAGACTACGGGAGAAAATCCAACCTAGTGAGACCTGGTCTCAAAAAAGTAGCCGGGTGCCATGGCAGGCACCTGTAATCCCAGCTACCTGGGAGGCTGAGGCTGGGGATCACTTGAGTCTGCGGTACCTTGGGCAACATAGTGAGACCTAATCTCAGAAAAAAAAAATGAGGCTACGGAGACACCCGAGTGTGCAAGTGACCGCTCGATGGCTGTGGTGGCTCTGCAGAGCTTTGCCGAAACAGCTGCACGGGCATTTGTCTGCAAAATGGTAGCACAAACTGAGGCCAGCACCGAAGGCATGTGATCTGCTGCCAACCTGCTGGCTCCACGGAGGCCCCTTGTTGCCGTAGCAGCACATGGATTCTGGGGCACTTTGGTGATTCCTCAGAAGCCCCTTTCCCAGGGGAGCCTTGTCTGAACACAGGAGCGTGACCAGGATGATTTTCTCTCCAGTCTAGTTGGCCAAATGCGGCAGTAGCCAGTGACGGTGTCTGCTGGCCTGGACTCCGGATTCATACCTGACAGTATCTGGAGACCTCTACATGAAGTCCATGAGATGGCACTGGTGGGGTGGGTGCCAGGTGGGAATGTGGACAAAATTTCTATTGTTTTTTTCTTTTTCTTTGAGTCTAGGTCTTGCTCTGTTGCCCGGGGTAGTCCCAATCCTGCGGACTCAAGTGACCCCCAGCCTCAGCCTCTCAGGTAGCTGGGATTACAAGCGCCCGCCGTAGCACTCAGGTGCTTTTTCAAGACCCGGTCTCACTATGTTGCCGGGGTAGTCTTGAACCTGCAAATTCAAGCGATCCCAGGCCTCTTGCCTCCCAGCGCTTGGACTACAGGCACACGCCACCGTGCTTGGCTTCATTTTTTTTTCAGTGTGCATGAACTCCCCACCTTGGAGCTCCAGTTTCAGAATTGTGTGTCCTACCGATGAGCCTCTCGTCTCGTAGATTATGCAGGGAAAAAGGAGTCACTCAGGGAGTGACACTTCTTTAGTATACAAAGCATGTTACGAGCCGGGCACGGTGGCTCGTGCTTGTAAGCTTCAGCCTATGAAGCGGCAGGGGCTAGGGATCGCGGTTCGAGTCCCACCTGGGGCCCGTAGTGAGACCTAGTTCCAAAAAAATAGCTGGGCGTGGTGGTGCGCGCCTGTCATCCCAGCCACCTGGGAGGCTGAGGCTGGGGATTGCTTGAATCTGTGGTACCCCGGGCAACGAGAGCCTGCGGTTCCACAGACAAAAATAGCAAGACCTAGTCTCAAAAAAAATAAAAAAAATTAAAAAAAATACAAAGCATGTTACTGGCAAGGGATATGTAAAGATGCAGCATGCATATTACAGATAGGTTTGATTTAGTTCCTTCTCTGTGGAAGCCTCACAGACAGTTTGTAGAAACGGGAGAAAATCCAGAGACCACAGACAGAGTTGCAACAAATGTGTATGCATTTGGATATGTAATTTTAGCTCCCTTCCTCACAGAATTGACGAAATCAGAACCCATACAAAGGCCGGCATGGTGGCTCATGCCTGTAAGCTTCAGCCTATGAAGCGGCCAGGGTTAGGGATCATGGTTTGAGTCCCGCTTGGGGCCCATAGTGAGACCTAGTCCCAAAAAAATAGCTGGGTGTGGTGGTGCGCACCTGTAATCCCAGCTACCTGGGAAGCTGAGGCTGGGGATTGCTTGAGTCTGTGGTACCCCAGGCAATATGAGCCTGCGGTTCCATGGGCAAAAATAGCGAGACCTAGTCTCAAAAAAAAACAAAAGAAAAACAAAACAGAACCCATACAAATAGGAACAATTTGCTATTGCCCTCAAAGAAAGTGATCTGTAATAAAGCATTATTACTGCACCAAGGAGAAAGGTAGGATACATTGATTCAAATGTAATTGATCTACAAGTCAAGCATTTGTAAATAGTCTAGCATTAACCACAATGCATCCAGTTTGGAAACTGGCAAAAAATAATTTTCAGAGCTGCCAAAAGAAACAAGCAAGCAGAAATAATTTCAGTTGTTATCTGTAATGGCTCCCAGAGTCCGAGGAAAGATATTATTTGGCACATAAATAGCCCACATTCAGATTGAGACATGGTTTTTCTTGCTATTAAAAATAATATGTGAAACAGGCACATGAACCATTCATTCCACAGATTCTGGAGCAAGAGAAAGAACGACTGACTGCACAATGACTATGAATGCAAACCTAGGTAGTAGCTGCCCTGATTTTGATAGAGCATCTTACAGATCACTGGGCCATATTTTCAAGGCTTGGGTTTTGGCGTCTACATAAGCTCCTGCCCATTAAAAACCTTTGATCGAGGGCTTTGTTACCTTTTTCTTCCTCTGAAAGTTCTTCTATTGGCTCCAGTATGTGCGATGAGAATGCCTGCTCTATTAATGAGGAGAAATAAGAACAGTACAAACAGGACAACAGCAAAGTCAAGTCAGTTTCCTTTCGAGCAATTTTGAAAGATAATTCCACAGTACTTTAATCATGCCTAAAATCACAAGTATTTCCTGGGGGGAATAAAATATCGTGGCTGCCAGCAAAAGCTGGTCACTTTTTTTGGTGGTATCTTCTTTATGTATTTTGCATTAACTCCATGCTCAGAAAATTAAAATTTTAAATAATTAACATTTCCCATGCATCCACCTACTACCGGATGTGATTCTTTGAAGGCATGGAGATACGACTACCAACGATCTTTCACTTATCCCTACAAATACTTTCCTTATAAAATATTTCAGTCAGGCTAAACAGCAAGCTACCATAAGGATTTTCATTCTTAAAGATAAAAACACTTGAAATTCCCTCCACATCCCCACATTGCATAGCAAGGCCTGATTCCTGCTCTGGGAATGAGGAAAACCTAAGACTGGAGAAGCTGATGGGTAAGAGGGGCTTTCTCATCCCTCCCCCAAACAGCAGAAGGGGGGATGATGACTTGGAGAGACTCCCAAGGAAAGGGTGCTGCACACTTGCATTCACAGGCAGCCATGGACAGAGCTAAACCTCATCTGGGAGCAAGTTCGTGCAGTGGGAAGGGCAGGTCTGGGCTGAAGGAGGCCACTCAGGCATTAGACACCGGGTGAAATGAAGCAGCCAGCCTGGCTTGCGGGGGGGGGGAGGGTGATGCTTCCCCCGCGTCCAGCATGGAGACGGACTCCAGAAGCTTCCTCTGAGAGCGCTCCACCTGCACCTGCTGGGGAAAGGTGTTTCCTCCTCTGCTGGACCCTGGGCTGGGTGGTAGTTGAGGGGAACAGCAGCCAGCAAGTGCTTGGGGGGAGGGAGGAGCAGGCACTGAATGAAGGAAAGGAGCAGGTTTGGAAGGAACTATCTCCAGTTTGCTAGCTCCTGCTTGGAAAGGCTGGCTTTCAATTTATCCAAGGGTACTGCGTGTGCTCTGTGTTACCTACACACATGGCCATCTTTGAGCGCACAGGCAAACAGGCGCTATTTAACTGTGCACAGGCAGGCTCTAAGAATGTGGCCAGAAACTCAGCCAAACGACCACACATGGATGGCAGGGGAGAAACGCATCTTTAAAAACTCTCCAGTGGACTCTGGAGCCCAGTGTGCCAGTCAGCGGAAGTCCACTTCCAATGCCCTCTGGCCTGCACCCCCGGCCCCAGGGAAGCAAGACCCTGCACGCAGCACCGCGGCTCAGCACCAAACGTGCACTTTCAAACCTCAGGCTTTTTAAATGACACAGACCCTGTCGAGAAGCTCTGCTGAAAACGGAGATTTTCGGAGGCTGACTCATCTCAGGTTTTCTAGGAGTCACATGTTTTCTTTGTATTTATTTTATTATTTCATTTTCTTGCACTTTTCCACGATTTTATCTTCTTCTTAGGCAGTGGCAAAAATAAGGTCATGAGGAAAAGTTCTATAAAACCCCATGAAGTCACATGCTTATTTGCTGTCATCCACGGTGGGGACACTCTTGTGACTAACTTCCCTGGGGTTGGTCAGGAAAAGTCGTTAAGAGCCTGATGTTCCCTGCCGTGGTGCAAAGGGCTGGGTCTGGGGCCAGGGGTGGGAGGGCTCCTAACCTAGGTTCTGGGTTACAGGGTGAGGTGGCCCGGTCCCCAGCTCCTGAAGCCAGTGGGTTGCTGTCCCTGGTGGGGAGGGAAGAGCCTGCCACTCTCCTGTCGTGAGACACAGCTCCAGCTTCCAAGCCTCCCAGATCCTGTCATGAGCTGAGATCTCAAGATGGAAATAGAAACACGGGGTGGGGGTGGGAGGGTTGAGCTCCTCCTTGGAACTTTCTGGAACCTTCCAGAAAAATCTTCCTATGATGACTTCCAAAAGGAAGAATCCCAGCTTTCGACACAACCCTTCCCAGCAGGGGCTGCCTAGGCTGCACTGTGTCACCCCGAACCTGGAAGCCGGGTCCTAGAGGGCAGCTTGAGGTTCCCCATCCAGAGACTCTGCTCCTTCCACACAGACTGACACATCCAATATGAGGTACCCAAGCAGCAAGCACGGAAACTGAAGCCTCCAGTTTCACGCATCCATTGTGATTCCAAAGGGTCCTTCCAACATCCCAACTTTGGTCTCCCCGCTGGCTCTTGCAGGGTTTGCCCTCTGGAACCCTGGAACCCAGTATCCTTCTCATCTTAGTACAACGCTTCCCTCCCCCTTGCCCCCACCACTTGCACAGCCTTCCCCACCATTCCTTTGACCCTCCGTTGTAGCCACTCCCCCTTGTCCCATCGCCTCCACCCTGGTTCTCAGGTGAGAAGATGGTGACATGGTCCCTGATGGTCCCACTGGTCTCCCTGCTCTGCTCCTGATCCCTGAGCACACCCGGCTCATGCTAAGCCTCCTCGGGCCCTGCCAGGCCCAGCCCCACAGCCACGTGGCCCTAAGATGAACCCCAACAGCTCCCGTGTGGCTCTCTTGGACGGCAATGAACAACCAGCCTCATATCATCCATGTCCAGTCAGCCACTTGACCTCAACTGTCCATCCACAGCCCGTGCTCTCCTGCTAGCTTCTCCAGCACCTTGCTTGGCCTCAGAGAAAGGGACTGGAGACAACCTCCTGAGACAGCTGCAGCTGAGAGCTGACCCGCCTCAACCCAGGAAAATCCCCAGCACCCGCTGGGCTCAGAGGTTGAGGGGAGGGTCTGCGGGGCCTTCGCTGCAGAGGCACTGGGGTCAGGCTCCCCTTCTCTCCCAGGGTGGTCCGACTACTGCCCTGTCAACTCTCCCGCCTGGCAACCTCCGCCTCAGCGTCCAGTTCCCAGGGAACCTGAGCATCAGGGCCAGCAGTCGGGACATTTTTCACGGTCAAGGCACTCACCAGGCTGAGCTGGAACAAAAGGCAAGACGGGAGGTCATCGGACTGATTACCTCATGCAGCACAGGGCCACCCTCCCCGCCCCCACCCAGCCTGGCTGGGGGTAGGGCGGGTCAGCCTGCCCGAGATGCTCACAAACCAGCTTTGATGCCCGTCCAAGGGCCGGCCCCCTGCCAGGTCTGGCTGGCATTTAAAACTACCATTTCAGCCCCAGCCGATGCCGGCCAGGGAGCGTAGCTGATACGGGCAGCGGAGGGGGCCGGGAGTGGCAGAGAGAGGCCACTTGCAAACACCACCGGAGAACAGGTGGTCCTGCGGGGCCCCTGAGTGAACCCCAACAGCTGAACGTCCTCGCTGCATATGCCCTTGGTCGGGCAGCCCAAACACAGAGCCCAGGAAGGCGGGCCTTGCACCGTGTCTGACCGAGGCTAATGATCACAGGCGGAAAATCAGGAACAATAAAATCGAAATACACCATTGGAAGCAAGTAGTGGCTAAAGAGATTTGCAAAAACCAGCCCCAGAGGATGCCCCAGAGAGACCGTGGCCCGACAGAAAGAACAGCGTGCTGCCAGGGCTGGGTGCGGTGGTGCGCGCCTTTAATCCCAGCCTAGGAAGGGAGGCCAAGACTAGGAATCATTTGAGTCCATGGATTCGAGACCCGACCCAGGCAACATAGCAAGACATAGTCTCAAAAAATAGCTGGGTGTGGTGGTGGGGGCCTGTAATCCCAGTACCTGGGTGGCTGAGGCTGGGAATCCCTTGAGTCCATGGTACCCCAGGCAACATGAATCTGTGGTTCCCCGGGCAACATAGTGAAACATACTCTTGGGAAAAAACAAAAACAAACAAACAAAAAATCCTGGCCCACACCCAGGTGGCACACGGCTGTGGTGTGTGCCTTGTCTGCCGGAACATGTGAGTCGCACACTCATCTCACACTGATCACTCTGATCAGTCGTGGAGCAGAACCCTGGCCACGGTTTCAGACAGAGCTTCCTGTTCCCCCCCCTCTGGTTTCCATCACATGTCTGTTCTAGATTTTCCCAACCAATTGCTCCGACTGTTTGTTTAAAAAGGGTAACTCGCCACCGCCACACTGAAAGTTAAATAAACAGTCACACATGCCCTGTGGCAGGTGGTGGTTGGCTGGCCTAGCAGAAAGTCACCCTCTTGTTCATCACCCCCTCCCCCCTAAGGCAGAGCTGATCAAGGTACCCCTGAGTTAAACATCTCTGCTGGGAAAATCTCAGCCACGCACCCACTGCTGGCAGGTCGGTAGGTAGGGCTGGTTTATGATCATATTCCAGGACAGGCCTGCTGTTTTAATGAACCGTTCTGTAGTCACTGAAATGCTTCCGGCTTTTGCACAGTGACCCCAGCAGAGGCACTTTCGGTTAATAAGTCAGCTAACTGGGGTACAGGAATGGGGGGGGTCTGCTGGAACTCACCGTGTGTCACAGTCAGGGCAGGCTTGACATCCCCCGTCTGCAGGGCTGGGGTGCTCACTGCAACAGCATGGAAAGAAAAAGCACTCAGGGCCCCAGTGATGAAGCAGAAGTGTCCGAACGTGGTGTGGCCCCAGCACCGCCCCGGTGAGTGAAGACAGAGACTGACCATAGAGACAGATGCCCGATGTCACAAAGGTGTTGCCACCTGAGCTGAGCCTCTTTCACGGGAAACATCACTCCCCCCCTCTTCAAACAAACAACTGGGTGGCCTGTAGTATATCACAGAGCTGTGCAGACACAGCCCTCGCTCACCCTAGAACAGACAGGCTGCTAAACAAGCCCCCCACCCCAAATCTGTGCCCATTACCTGTCACTCCCCCCCTCCATCCCCTTCTGGTCCTTGGCAACGGCTCTTCCAACTTCTGTGTCTGGATTCGCCTCTTTGGGATTCTGGTATAAGTCCTACACCTCATGGTCCTTCAGAACTGGCTTCTTTGACTCCGCGGCCTGTATTTTCAAGGCCAAGGACCATTCCTTCGTAAGGACAGGCTGCGTGTTTTGCATCTGTTCATTAGCTGACGGCCATTTACTTGGGTTGCGTCCACTTTTTGGCCATCAGGAATAATGGTCCTAAGAACGTTCGTGGACAAGAAACTGTTTCTTTTTTCAAAACCAGTCGCTGGACTGGAAACGGCACCGAGGCAATCATCCCCTTGAGAGAGGAATATTCCCAAATCAAGCGGAGCAAAATGTTATTCCAGATCATCCCCAGAAAGTCCATAGTGGACAATATTGATCTGAGGATCCACTCTGGACTGTCTGCCTATTTAGTTACCAACTCTTTCTTGACTTGATTGAGGTGTATCCTTCTTTCTTTCTTTTTTTTTTCTTTTTTGGAGACTAGGTCTCGCTGTTTTTGCCTGTGGAACCGCAGGCTCACGTTGCCCGGGGTACCACAGACTCAAGCAACCCCCAGCCTCAGTTTCCCAGGTAGCTGCGATTACAGGCGCATGCCACCACACCCAGCTATTTTTTTGGGACTAGGTCTCGTTACATGCCCCCTACGGGACATAAACTGCGATCCCTGGTCCCAGTCATGGCTTCCTAGACTGCCACCTACAGGCATGCGCCACCATTGCCCGGCCTTATCCTTAATTCCAACCCTGTTCTGAACTGCAGCTTTGGGCAAAGAGCTAATACTCTTGGGTAAAAGGTCTCGAGTCTGCCTGCAGCTTGCCTAACTGAAGTCAGAGTCTGGCAAACGACAGCACAATGCCTGTTTCCCCAACAGAGCTTCACCGGAAGACGTCAGGGTTCCAACGTACCAGCACAGCCAGGTATAAGTAAAATACAAGCAATAGCTGGGCGCGGCGGCATGAATCTTTAATCCCAGCCTCAGGAGGCCAAGGCTAAGAATCGCTTGAGTCTGAGGGTTCAAGACTACCTTGGACAATGTAGTCTCAACCTAGTCTCAAAAAAATAGCAGGGTGTGGTGGCACGCACCTGTAATCCCAGCAACCTGGGAAGCTGAGACTAGGGATCACTTGAGTCCATGGGATCGGGACTACCCCGGGCAATATAGTGAGACTTAGTCTCAAAAAATAAAAACAAGCAATAACAGTGTATGGGCTTTTCACCGTTCCGCCCGTCTCTGAAATAAGCTTTGTTCCCTATTTCATACCATTTAAGTCCCGCTTCCACTCTCCCTGCAGCCCTGGGCATTTAAATGACTCTCCTGTCCTTCAGCACCTCCAGCTCTTCTGGAAGCATCTCAGAAGATGGAGCAGTGAGCATCACCAGCATTTCCCGTCCACTGGGCCAAGTTCCCAAACACATGCTCACATCCCTTCAGCAGGAACGGCATCCTTGCTCAGCGTCCCGTGCACCCAGGATCCTCAGCTCTGAAGACCAGACCCTTGTTCTCCATGCAGAACAAGGCCTCAAACCCTCGGTCATCTGTTCCCTTCTCTCCTCTTTCCTTCCTCCCTCCCAGTGTCTTGTCTCCCTTGCACTTGCATGAATGGAAATAAAAAGACCTCCACTATTCCCCTGAGGAAGTTGTCTGCTTCTGGCCTGCACAGATCTGATGTCTTTTAGGCTGATACCTGGGCCCTGACAGCCTGGTTGCCCACCACGCCTGAGGGGTCTCCAGTGGACCACCCCACTTGGTGGCATTGTCACGCAGTGTGTGACCTCGGGAAGCCAAAGGAAGACTCTGGAATGGTATCCTAAAACAACCAGTGGTTCTTCTCAGACACACTGCAACGTGGTGGGTTTGGCTCACCTACATCACCACGAGGCCACGTGGCCACTCACAACCTTGGGCTTAGAACCCAGTCAAAAAGCCAGGGCTCGGAAGAAACCAATGCAATCTCCAAACACACTGGTTCTCAGAGAAAAGCCTCTGAAAATAGTAAGGAAGGGCCAGGTGTGGTGGCACACGCCTTTGATCCCAGCCTAGAAAGGGAGGCCGAGGCTAGGAAGCACTTGAGTCCACAGGTTCGAGACCTGCCTCGGGCAACATTGCGAGACCTAGTCTCAAAACAATAGCTGGGTGTGGTGGTGTGCGCCTGTAATCCCAGCTATCTGGGAGGCTGAGGCTGGGGATCACCTGAGTCTGTGAGACCCCAGAACCGATCTGGGATCTGGACTACTCAGATCTGATGCCAGATTGGGACTACCCCGGGCAACATAGAGAGACCTGGTCTCAGAAAAGAAAAAAAAGCAAATAGTAAACAGAGGTTATGTAATGGCCATAGCATGTTCAACATAGCATGTTCATAGCTTGAGACACCCAGGCCTATGACAGAAACTTACTAGGTACAGCGGAGGCAGTCGGCTTGGGTTCATAAACTTGCCAGGTTAAAGGAGTCCCTGGAATAACAATAAGTTTAATGAGTAACGACAACAAAAAATGCACACATTATGGTTTATATATCGCCTCTTTCTCCCGCCCTCCTCCCTCCCCCAGGAAACCATGAAAGAAATTTACCAACACACAGTGACTCATCCACTAGACTGAAGAGGTTTAGCATGCATCATCTGTTTACAGTTTTCTCTTAAAATTAGTTTTCAGTCCGCTAAGCACACCATGAAGAAGTCACACGGCGACCCAGCACTACCTGAACGCTCACTGTTGGAAGGGGGGGGGGTTTCCAGTCCTTCATCTCAACACAAGAATGTTCAGCATTCTCTCTCTTCCAAGGTTCCCACACAGGCAAGAACCCCAGCTCACAGGTCCATAACCAAGCCCCAGTTGACTTGCACCAAGTAGACAAAATTTCCTACGAGCTGAGACAGTAGAAGCCCGGAGTGGACCACTGGACACAGTTCCAGCAGGAGGCAGGCTTCCATGTTTGCTAGTGAACCCCTGCACCTCTGGGCCCCCATTGCCCTTCTCACTTAACTTTTGAAAGCCACAGAGATGGGTCGGCAGCATTGCTACTACATATAGCGCATGCCACTGTGCTGCGAACACACCTTCACCCCAAACTACCACAACTGAAATAATACAACAAGGCTCTAGGATACTTTAAAATATCAAGAGTGGAGGCTGGGTATGGTGACAGGCGCCTTTAATCCCAGCCTAGGAAGGGAGACCGAGGCTAGGAATCGCTTCAGTTCGCAGATTCAAGACCTGCCCCATGCATCATAGTGAGACCTAGTCTCAAACAAATAGCTGAGTGTGGTGGTGGGAGCCTGTAATCCCAGCTACCTGGGAGGTTGAGGCTGGGGATCGTCTGAGTCTGCGAAATCAGGACTACCTCGGGCAACACATTGAGACCTAGTCTCAAATAAAGAAAGAAATAGTAAGCCCAGATCCGAATCCCAGAGAATTCTGATTCTGCACATCTGGCCTGTAGACTGAGAATCTGCATTTCAAACCATTTGCTCCAAAACCACCTAGAGAAGCTGGGCACGGTGGTGTGTGCCTGTAAGCATCAGCCTATGGAGCACGGCTGGGACTGGGGATCGCGGTTCGAGACCCATCCAGGACAACATAGCGAGATCTAGTTCCAAAAAAATATAGCTGGGCGTGGTAGCGCGCGCCTGTAATCCCGGCTACCTGGGAAGCTGAGATTGGGGATTGCTTGAGTCTGTGGTACCCCGGGCAACGTGAGCCTGCGGTTTCACAGGCAAAAAATAGCGAGACCTAGTCTCAAAAAAAAATTAATTAGGTCTTAATTTAAAACCCAACCTTTAAGTTTGGGTCTCAAAAATTCTTCAGGTCTCAGGATTATGCTGGATTATGGTAACATCTCCTAAATTAAAACCACCAGAAGAAGCTGGGCGCAGTGGCACAGCCTGTAATCCTAGCTACCTGGCTGGTTGAGGCTAAGGATCACTTAAATTCATGGGTCCAGGACTACCCCTGGGCAACATAGCAATACCCAGTCTCTAAATATAAAATAAAATAAAATAAAAATAAGACCACCAGAAGAAACCCTTGTGAACCATGGGGTCCCATCTTCTATTGCCTAGAGGGAAGTCCACTTTGCCTCCAGCACTGCGATCTTAGCACACTTACCTTTGGGCTCACTGACACTGCTTACTGGTTTACTGGCAAACTCTTTAATCTGTGGAGAAAAGGTCTTTTAATGATAACATGTTTGAAACTAGATGGGAACACACTGGATAACAGAACAGGTAAGCTACTAAGTAAACAAACCTTTCCATTAAATCCTCCCAAAGCTCGAGTTGCATGAACTGTAACAACATAGAGGTAAAGTTTACAGAAAAAAGGATTTGGGCAGTTTGGCTGTGTCTCAGAGTAACTACCAAAAAGACATTCTTACCTACTTGCAAATTTGAACTCTTACTGAAAAAATCTGTTTGCTCTCTACCGTACTGTAAAGTAGCTTTTTAAACATTTCATTTTGTTGGATTTGCCTTCACAAACCAGCTCTGGGGAGGAAACATTCCATCTTCTTTATCGTATTCAACTTACACACAAATGAACACGAACGTTGTATGGCTTAAAGAAACAGAGTCATTTTACAGCCAGGCCCACCTGTTGTCTCTGAGTGATAATCAGCTCATTCTGTTCCTGGATCCTCTGCCCCAACTCTTCTATCCTTTTCTTGTAGAAAATGTTATTTGCGTTTGAATTTTCTTTCGTGGCGGTTCGAATTTCTTCTATAGATGACAGGATCTGGAAGGAAAATAATCAGGTAGCACATATGTGACCTGCCTGCAAAACGTCATCATCCCACCTGAGAGTGTGTCCACACCCCGCCCATGCTGCTGGCTTTACGTCATCAGTTACATCAGTAAATTGCAGCTTCCTGACAGAGACACCAGTGTACAAGGGTTCACCTGTTCCCAGGGAGCGCACGCCCCAGGGCAGACAATGCTGATGTGACCAGGAAAGTGACCTTGAACACCTGCACAATATTCGGGAGGGATGAGCAATGACGAAGGTCACAGGTGCGTCCCAGAGCAGCTTCGAACCCAGCAAGTCCATCCTTCACCCTTGGGGGACACAGCTTAAAGGTGGGCTCCCTGGCCCAGAGAGTCCATCATCATCATTACTGGTATTGGTCCAGCAACTAACACAATCTCTGACGTTTAGTAGGGTCTCAGGAAATACTTCCTGAGGAAAAGAAGGTGGTAGCAGAGGGTGGAAGAACAGGGTGAGGAGGGAGGAAGTGGAGACGTGAAGGTTTGCAGTAGGTTGCTCTTTAAAGATGTGATGTCGGGGCGCAAATATTGGACAAAAGAGGCTCAAGAAGAATTTGTTTTCAGTAACACAGGAAATGATTCTTAAATTTTAGTAGCTTCTTGAACAGAGGAGGGAACTGGGCGTAGTGTGTGCCTGTAATCCAAGCTCTGGGAGGCAAGAGACACGGGATCGCCTGAGTTTGTCGGTTTGCGTCTACCCCAGGCAACATAGCAAGACCTGGTCTCAAAAAGGCAGCCGGGTGCAGGTGCCTGTAATCCCAGCTACCTGGGAGGCTGAGGCTGGGGGTCGCTTGAGTCCGCAGGATTGGGGCTACCCTGTGCAACACAGCGAGACCTAGTCTCAGAAAAAGAAATAAATAAACAGAAGGGAGGGGAAAGCTGGTACTCAGAGCTGAGGACGTCCTAGTGTACACTTGTCAGAAGAAATGGGGACAGACAACTGACACAGAGGAGGGGGAGTAACTGCTTGCGGGAAGCACAAAGTGTCCAAGCAGCATTTCCAATAGGCTTGCTCAGTTTTGTTTTTTCGAGGCATTATTTCTCATGGAGGTAATGTTGGCTGACAACGTGTGCAAGATGAAGAGTTATCGGTTCACATCTCTCCAGGTGTATGTCACCACTCCACACCCACCTTCAGGCCCCCACCCCCCCCTCCCCAGAAGCCCATTGGCTGTTCTCTCCCTTTCCTCTCCACCTCCTGGGTCCCCTCTGGGTCCCCTCTGGCAGCTCACTTCAACAGTCAGGTATGCGGGGTTTGCTTTGCCAAGTTCCATCTCTTCCTTAATTCACAAGCACCATGAGCCAGAGGTTGGGGTAAGTACTTCATCTTGTTGAATCCACACTTGGCGGACACACGTCTCAACCCTGCTGTATGGCCGGGCATGGTGGCGCGCGCCTGTTGTCCAAGCGCTGGGAGGCAAGAGGCTTGGGATTGCTTGAGTTCGCGGGTTTGAGACTACCTCGGGCAACACAGCGAGATGTGGTGTCAAAAAAGCAGCCGGGTGCTGTGGTAGGAGCCTGTAATCCCAGCTACATGGGAGGCGGAGGCTGGGGATTGCTTGAGTCCACGGTACCCCGGGCAATATAGCGACACCTAGTCTAAAAAAAAATAACCTGCTGTATGGATGGGGAAACTTAGGTCTCAAAAGGTGAAGTCACTGGCCCCGCCGCTGGTAGCTGGAGTCTGACTTCTTCCATGGCTGGCTTCAAAGTCAACATTCTCCAAGGTGCCGTGTGTGTCAGGAAACGTGTGACCAAGCAAGAGGCGGATATAATCAAGTCCTGCAAGACTTTCATCCCAACAGTGACAGCCATGCAGCTACCAGATTAGCCACTATTTGGCCCCATTAGCAATGACCCAGATCCAGAGCACTGACAACGTAACTGGGCACTGGGTTCCAAGCCAGGATACCAGAACTATATGGGCCAGAAGCAGCACCAATGGCCAGACACTGGCAAGGGGAACGACTGGCCGACGCAACCAGCACTTTCACCACAGGAAGCGCCACAACAAAGAAGCCTGGAGAACCAGGCCGCACACTGGACCTGTGAGAGGTTCCTGATGTGCAAGGCCTGCTGCCCGCCTCACAGAAAACTCTGGAGATCCCAGCAGACTGGGACGGCTGTGCTCCAGGAGCACAGGTCCTCACCCAGGAAACGAAGACGTTACCCCAAGAAAGAGCACAGTGAGTCAAGCATCAAGCAACAACTTGCAGACAGGGCATGGTGGCTCGTTGCCTGTAAGCTTCAGCCTATGAAGCGGCCGGGGCTAGGGTCGCGGTTCGAGTCCCGCTCGGGGCAACATAGCGAGACTTAGTCCCCAAAAAATAGCTGGGTGTGGTGGCGTGCACCTGTAATCCCAGCTACCTGGGAAGCTGAGGCTGGGGATTGCTTGAGTCTGTGGTACCCCGGGCAATGTGAGCCTGTGGTTCCATGGGTAAAAATAGTGAGACCTAGTCTCATAAATGAATGAATGAATGAATAAATGAATAAATGACTGAATAAATAAATATAAATAAATAAGTAAACAAGTAAATAAAAAGAAAAGAAAAGCAAAAAAAGAAAAAAGAAAAAAAAAGCAACAACTTACAGTGAGAGAGGAGCTGGAAAAACCAGAGGAGGTAAGGGGGCGAAGAAGTGGGGAGAGTGTATAGGGAGGGCCATAAAGGGAATAATAGCTCTACAAATATGACCCATGTTGTATGAAAAATAAAAACAAAAAAAAAAACCCAGAAAAACAGAGCACTGATAACACCAAATGCTGGGGAGGACGTGGAGCAACAGGAACGCTCTTCCGCTGCTTGTGAAAATGCAAAATGGTACAGTCCCTTTGGCATTCAGATGGGTGATTTCCTACAAAACCACCTCTGCTCTTACCATCTCGTGCAGCAATCAGCCTCCTTGGCCTTTACCCAGAGGAGCTGAAAACTTACGTCCACATGAAAACCTGCATACGGATGTTTACAGAAGCTTTAATCATCACCGCCAAGGCTTGGAAGGAACCAAGCTGTCCTTCAACGGGTGCGTGGAAAAATAAGCGGTGGTACAAGCAGACAATGGGATACTATTCATGCTTGAAGGAATGAGCTATCAAACCTCGAGAGACTTGGCGGAAGCGTAAATGCATCTCGCTGAGTCAAAGAAGCCAATGTGAGAAGACTCGGTCCCTGAGACTCCAACCACATCACATTCTGGAAAAGGTAAAACCTTCGAGACAGTGAAAAGAACAGGAGCTGGGGGGAGGGAGGAATGACTGGAGCGCCGAGGACTTGTAAGGCAATGCAACTCTTCTACACGACATTACAATACTGGGCACACGTCATTAATCATTTGTGCAAATGCATAGGCCGTACAAGACCAGGGGAAAACTGCGACAGAAACTCTGGACTTTAGGTGATAAGGATTCATTGATGTCGGTTCATAGATGGTAACCAATGTACTCTGTGTGTGGGAGGGGGGTGAGGTGGGTAGGTTTTGTTTTGTTTTGTTTTGTTTGAGATTAGGTCTCGCTATGTTGCCTGGGGTAGTCCTGATCCAGGATCAGATCTGAGTAGTCCAGATCCCAGATCGGTTCTGGGATTCCACAGACTCAGGCAATCCCCAGCCTCAGCCTCCCAGGTCGCTGGGATAACAGGCCTGCGCCACCATGCCCAGCTATTTTTTTGAGACTAGGTCTCACTATGTTGCCCGGGGGAGGTCTCAAACCCACGGATTCAAGCAATTCCTAGCTTCGGCCTCCCTTCCTAGGCTGGGATTAAAGGTGCGTGCCATGGCACCCGGCCAGTAGGATGTTGATAACTGTGGAGGTAATGTATATGAATGTCGGGGTGAGGGGGGGCACTGAAAACATTCTGCACATTTTGCTCCATTTTTCTGTGAATCTAAAACTGTTCTACAATGATTTCTTTCCATCAAGGAAATAGTAATAGCAACAAGTAGACATTCCGTCAGTACTGCACAGAGCACCTCTGAAGTGCTCTGTGCGCGTGTGAGGCTGGACCAATGCATGCCAGACCAAGTCCCCCCTGACTGACCAAGACCCTCTCATATCTCAGAGAAGACACAGCAGCTCCCACAAGGAGGACATTGCTAGGAACCTCCCCTCCATTGTCACCTACCATTGGAAGCATGTTCTCAGAAGCAGCCAGGGAAACACTGAGCTAGAAAACAGAAGAGCAAGTCAGGAAAGGTGCCCAGGGCAAGTGATACAATCAACAGGAATGGGGGTCATTTCCGGCCCCGAGGAAGGGGTCTTTTTTTTTTTTTTTTTTTTTTGAGACTAAGTCGCACTATTTTGCCCATGGAACTACAGGCTCACGTTGCCCGGGCTACCCCAGACTCAAGCAATCCCCAGCCTCAGCTTCCCAGGTAGCTGGGATTACAGGCACGCGCCACCACACCCAGCTATTTTGGGGACTCGGTCTCATATGTTGCCTTGGGCGGGTCTCTAACCGTGATCCCCAGTCCCAGCCACGCCCCATAGGCCGGCGCTTACAGGCACGCACCACCGTGCCCAGCACATCGTTTTTTTTGTTTGTTTGTTTTTTGTTTTTTTGAGACTAGGTCTCGCTATTTTGCCCATGGAACCGCAGGCTCTCGTTGCCTGGGGTACCACGGACTCAAGCAATCCCCAGCCTCAGCTTCCCAGGTAGCTGGGATTACAGGTGTGCACCACCATGCCCAGCTATTTTTTTTGGAACTAGGTCTCGCTATGGGACCCAGGCAGGACTCGAGTCACGATCCCTAGCCCCGGCCACTTCATAGGCTGAAGCTTATAGGCACGAGCCCCAGCACACTGTTTTGACAGTGGCACTGAGAACTGGCCAGAAAGGACAGAAAGAATTGGCTGAGAGAGAGAGAGAGACATGGTCATCCAGCCTGGGTTAGCCAGACAATTTCCTCCCCACAGTGTGGGATCCTTGTGCCCATTTCTTGTTGTCTTTTCATAGTTCAAGTTCAGTGCTTTGGTTTCTCACGTTCCACATCACCCATCTCCTTTCCCTTCATCGCACGACCATTCCACAACCTCCCCCCCCACCCCAAGCTCTAGCAAGCCTCTTGCCAGGTCAAAGGGGCATGCCGTGGTTTATCAGTGACTCCCTTTGAACTACCAATGTTATTTTAAAAAAAAAAAAAGGCTGCCAAGAATGTAGGCAAAGCAATAAAAAGTTGGCAGTCGCAACTTCCCTTAAACAGAAAAATACAATATGTGCCTTGTAGGAACACTAGGCCCCAATCATGTGGAATAATTAATAGTTAGGTCTTCGGCAGAGATGACTCAATGTGACTGAATCCGTCTCTCTGTTAAGGTTTAAGGAAGTGGAGGGAGAAGCAGGCAGCTCTGGAGAAGGCAGAACCAAGGCAAGGGAGCATGACCGGGGGGCGGCAAGGCACCCCAAGTTCCCAGTACCTGGAGTGAGGCACCCCCCCATCCTCAGAACCAGGGAAAAAGGCTCCCCCTCTTTCTCAAGCCCCACCCTCTGGGGCTTTCCATGGCCAATTGCAGTGACCAAATGTAAAAGTGCAGCCTGCCTCCTATGGCAGTCGGAAGGCCCCTGAAATGCCCATCAACTACCAACAACCCAAGAGCTTTTAAGAGAACAAGGACTAAGAATCACCCCTTTATTCTTAAAGAGGCCTGAATTCTGTCCTGGGACCCTAAGGTCAAGGAGATTCCTTTAAGAAAAAGAGTTGGGGCTAGGCATGGTGGCGCATGCCTATAAGCGGCAGCCGAGAAAGCTGCGGCCGGGGCCAGGGATCACGGTTCGAGTCCCGCCGGAGGCACGTAGCAAGACCTAGTTCCAAAGAAATATACAGCTGGGTGTGGTGGCGTGCACCTGTAATCCCAGCTACCTGGGAAGCTGAGGCTGGGGATGGCTTGAGTCCGTGGTACCTCGGGCAACATGAGCCTGCGGTTCTACAGGCAAAAATAGTGAGACCTAGTCTCAAAAAAAAATAAGAGAATAAGAGTTGGAACTTCAAGTTACGTAGGTAACTTGGGGTTTGCGGGGGGGGGGGGAGGTTGCATATCCCAGACTTTTATCTACAAAGTCAGAATCTCAGGGTGAGTCATGAGGTATGTGAATTTCAGAAGAGGCTCAGGCCGCCTTCCCTGGTGCCAAGGCATCTTCACACCTACACTTCTGATGTTCTCAACTAAAAGGGAGTCAGTGGTATAACTGAATGTTGTTTTCATTGCCTTCACTTAAAAATCATTGAGCTTGTCAGTCTGTAATGTGAAAAAACAGGAATGGATTCAGCAGAGCGCATGGGGAGCAGGTATAAGCCGCTCCCTGCCGGGGGAAGCTGGGGTGGCCCAGGGAACCCCCATGTTGCCTGAGGCTCCCCTCTCAACCTCTGTGTCCGGGTGAGTGGGGCCACACCCCCTTCTGGTTCCGCAGCCTAAGGAGAGGTGCCCGGAAGGAGCCCTCTCTCTCACAGAGAGCGCAGCCAGGGTTGGATGGGGGTCCCCCTCTGGCTCATTGCCAGCGTAGCCATTCCTCCGCTTGAATGAGAAAACCAACAACTCAGACCAGATATACTCGAAGAGACGGAGAAAGAAAGGCTGTGAACACACCCATCACCTGCCCAAAAAGAGCATGCTCGGAACTCCGAAACATAAGACTATTACGGATGAGAGCGAAGACATGTCTCCAGGAAGCACTGACAACATTCCTGTCGCCGGGGCTAGGCTGCCCACCCACAAACACTGCCAACATGAACAAGGAGATCCCCCCCCCCATCTCCATGGGGAACAAGGCCACAAAGAAATGTCAGTGGGAAATGTGGGGAGTCACTCTACACACCAGACCGAAAGGAGGTTCGCTGACATGCTCAGAAAGGCCACTTGCCCTAAGGATGTTCATGGAGAACTGATCAGCCTGGGTTGCGGTCCCCCAGGAATGCAGGACTTCAACCAGGAGGACAGAGCTTTAGAAAGAAGACAAAGAGACCAACAGGCCAATCATCAACCAACAACTGACAATGAGAAAGGAACTGGAGTGACCAGAGGGGCGACCAGGGGAAGGAGAAGAAGGGTAGCGGGGTGGACATGCCTACAAACACGAGCTATGTAAGTAAACAATAAGAAAAACAAAACAAAACAAATGTATTCAGCAGGGAAGACATGATTCAGTAACCTGTGATACAGTCAGATGTCAGCATGTCAGCCACTTCAAAATCATGATTTTGGACTGTGTTGCAGGACAATGGGGACCTTCATGGTAGGTGAGGTGTGATACACTCCCGAGGTGCAATACACCTAAAGGTGTGCTATACCCTTGAGGTGTGATATATCTGAAGGTGTGCTATACACCCAAGGTGTGATATACCTGAAGATGTGATACATCCCTGAGGTGTGATATACCTGTAGGTGTGCTATATACCCCTGTACCTCTGACTCATACACAGGTGTGGTTAGCCAATGTTACCTCAATAAACTATAAAAATAATGATTTTGAAGAATAAGACAGGGAAATACTTATGACCTACTAAGTGAAAGGTACATACATAAGATTATAGCTAACAATTATGATTAAAAGTTTACAAGACTGTGAACTTCCATACATAATCATAACATTCACAGGATAGGAAAAAAGACTGTAAGAAATTATAGCAAAGTGGTTATAATAACCACTAAGTGGCAGTGGTTATCTTTGGTACTGGAATTTTATGTAACTTCAATTTTGCTACCTACTTCCCCAAATTTTACTAGGCAGACAAATACTACTTCTGCCGTAAAGAAAAGCAAACATTCTTTGCCCAAATGACCCACTTAATAGCCACGGGCTTCTTGATCTTACCTGGTCCTTCTCTTTTATGCGTTCTTGACGGAGAGCTTGTATGTGAGCTTGTATGTGAGCTTTGCAGTTGTTTTCCTATAAAACAGGAAAATAAGAGTTATTTATGTGCAAGTATAACAAAGAAATGGACTCAGAATGAAAGCTGTGTTTTGGCGAGGACCCAGGAAATCCAGCATCTATTTGATAATGTCTCAGGGGGGCATATTTTAGCACAGAACCGTCACGAATGTTTTGGCACATGTGTGTGGTCTTATTTATTTTTTTGGTTTTGAGACTAGGTCTCACTATTTTTTTGCCTGTGAGACTGTTGGCTCCCGTTGCCCAGAGTACCACAGACTCAAGCAATCCCCAGCCTCAGCTTCCCAGGTAGCTGGGATTACAGGCGTGCGCCACCACGCCCAGCTATTTTTTTGGGACTAGGTCTCCCTTCGTGCCCCCAGCGGGACTCAAACCGTGATCCCTGACCCCAGCCACAGCTTCCTAGGCTGCCACCTACAGGCATGCGCCACTATGCCCGGCAAGTGTATGGTCTTAATCTTACACTCTAAGGCAGAAACTGGCAAAGGCTTTGGGTTAAAGCACGAACAGCAGATGTTCTAGGCTCCAGGGGTCATTACCACCTGGCACGGAGCTGTCACTGAGAAAATGTAAACAAATAGGCACAGCTGTATTTCAATAAAATTTTCAAAAAGAGGATCTTGTTTGCCAACCTAAGGGGCTAACAAGAAACATGAAGGCGTCTGCGTAGTGGGTTCTGACAGCTCAGCTCACAGGAAGGAACCAGAAGACATCCAGGTGGGCCTTGAGAGCTGGTAACTGCGCCCTTTAACAGAAGGCCAGCTAGCTGGAGCACCTGTCAACAGACTAGTTCTGGGCAGCCCCGCAGGCTAGGAGGGGACCCAACAGGAGGAAGGTGGAATAACCACAGAGAGGCCCCTGGCAATTGGACAGGTGATCAGGTCCCACTCAGGGGACCATAGAAACGCAGGGACACAGAAGTCCAGGCCATGTCTCCAGAAGAGGGGGCACTCCAGCTGCAAGAGCAAGCCACAGGCACTGAAAATAGGCTGCCAGTTAAAGGCAGAAGACAGAATTTAAGTTCTGGGAACTGAGCTGCTTGGAGAAACGGGGAGTGTCAAGGTGAATGGGAAAGCAGAGCTCAGATCCCAAGGGACGTGAATGCTGGTGAAGGTTGGACACTCCATCCTGTGCAGAATGGGCGGGACAGTGATGTGGTCAGCCTGGCTGCGTTTCAGAAGGTGGATCTGGAGGAAAGTGGAAGGATGTGAGCAGCGAAGCAAAAAAAGCAGAGGCTGCAGACTGCACATCAAACACACCTGCTTTGATAATGATGTAGTGTTGCTTTAAAAAATATCCCGAATTCATAAGCTTTCATCTCTATCCATTTCCCAGTCAAAAATAAAACCCCTGTGACCAAAACAGTCAGTATGAGGACACAGAGGTTCACTACCAGATAATTGCAATGAAGTTTCATAAATGTAAAAGACAACAATTTCCCAATGTAGCGGTATATTTATGTTCTAGAAATAAAGCTCATGCTTTGCTATGCTTTTATTTGCCTTTTGAAAGTAATAGCTAGTTAGCTGGGCAGGGTGGCTCATGCCTGTAAGCTTCAGCCTATGAAGTGGCTGGGGCCAGGGATCATGGTTCGACTCCCACTAGGGATCGCGGTTCGACTCCCACCACGCCCAGCTATTTTTTGGAACTAGGTTTCACTACGAGCCCAGGCGGGACTCGAACCATGATCCCTAGCCCGCTTCATAGGCTGAAGCTTACAGGCATGAGCCACCATGCCCGACCCAGGCCAGCTATTTTTTTTGGGATAAGGTCTGACTATGTGCCCCTGGCAGGACTTGAACCACGATCCCTGGCCCTGGCCATGGCTTCCTAGGCTGTTGTTTACAGGCATGTGCCACCATGCCTGGCCTGTTGCCAATTTTTATCACACCTGAAAATTCACTTTTCCGCTGGGCATTGTGGCGCGTGCCTGTAAGCAGCAGCCTAGGAAGCCACAGTGGGACCAGGGATCACAGTCGAGTCCTGCTCGGGGCAACATAGTGGAGATCTAGTTCCCAAAAAATAGCTGGGCATGGTGGCACGCACCTGTGATCGCAGCTACCTGGGAAGCTGAGGCTGGGGATCGTTTGAGTCCGTGGTACCCCGGGCAACGTGAGCCTGCAGTTCCATGAGCAAAAATAGCAAGAACTAGTCTCAAAAAAAAAAAAAAAAGAAAGAAAGAAAGAAAATGTCCAGTTTTCCATACCAGACTATTAAGAAGTTGCACCACTTCTGGGTGATCTTGTGGACGCAGGGGACGTTCTTCATTAAATTCGTGTGCATCTTTTAACGTGCCTATGTTGGACTTGATCGGCATGTTGGACTTCTGGATTTCCGACAGTTGCTATGGAAAAAAAAAAAGGGCAAAATGAATCGCTGGTACGAAGGCTTGTCCTTTTCTAAGACCGAAACACAGCAATGCTGGGGCACAAGCCTGGCTGGCAACACTGGGGCCTCGACTTCTCCTGAGCAGTGACTTACCTTTGCTTACGTTTTTTCCTTTGCTCCCAGTCTTCCCACAGTACACTGCAGGGTGGAAAAGGTGGGAGGAACATTTGACATCAAACTCAGACAATGGGTCTTAAACCTTTTGGTGGGCATACAACAGTGGCCGGGAACAGGGCAGAGCTGGGCCTCCAAGGGATCTAGTAAGACGGCCAGCACAGACCAGAGACTGCCGGGGGAACAGCATTTAATTTAGCCTTGCTGGTGTGCTATCCCAAACACAGGTGGTAAACACACTCAGAAAAGCCTAGAAGGTGAAAGTTTAACTCCGAAGCAGAAGGGTAGGGAGCAAAGTTCTTCCATCACTTAACTCTGGGACGTACACAATACATCCTTTTAAAGAGGAAGATGGTGGAGCGCACTTGTTGTCCAAGCGCTGGGAGGCAAGAGGCTTGGGATCGTTTGAGTTCACGGGTTCGAGACTATCCTGGGCAACATAGCGAGACCTGGTCTCAAAAAAGCAGCCGGGTGTGGTGGCGGGCTCCTGTAATCCCAGCTACCTGGGAGGCTGAGGCTGGGGATCGCTTAAGTCCATGGTACCCCAGGCAACACAGCGAGACCTAGTCTCCCTAAATAAGAAACATGCTGAGTTGTGCACCCTAAGTGGATGAATGTTATGATACATGAACTCCAGCTCAAAAAAAAAAAAAAAAAAAAAACAGTTTTAGAAAAAGGTAAGTGCAGTAAAGGAATTATGCCTGGTGCAGAGGGCAGGACCAGTAGGGTATCTCAGGCAAGAGATGCTAAGTGGCAGCTCATCACAAGGGAATAAAGAGAAAAATAGATGAAGTCTTGATAGGACAGCTCTGAGTCTGGCTTAAGTTGATTAGTTCAAGTTCCACACCCAGGAGTGTAATGCCCGCCCCCCCCCCATCCCCTACTCCCATGTTAGCAGGTGTCACCGAGGATTTCAGAAGCTATACAGGCCAGGTGGTCAAAGAAACCAGGGGTCAGGAAATCACTGTCTTGAATTCTGATTCTTGGAAGGAAGAATAAGAACTGAGAAGACACAGAGGTGGGGGGGAGGGTAGCAGACACAATAGTAAACTGCCTGAAGGAAACGCTCCAGAAAAAGACATCTGCAGCCATCCTAAGCCATTCCCCTTCAGTTCCTTATCTGCAAACTACAACTGTGGAAAGGACAGAATAAAGAGCACCTATTTCACCATCTGCGATTTGTTCACCTTGTGTCACCTTTGTCACCTTGTGTCACCTTTGCTTTAAAAAACCATGATAGGAAACAAGTCTTTTTTTTTTCTTTTTTTCTGGAAAGAGTCAGATAGCACATGTTTCTGGCTCTGGAGGCCACGCAAGGGCTGGACGCCACCTGAAACCTGCACCCCCAACACCACACACCACGGATGAGGTGCAAACATGGGGCGTGGGGAGCGCCCATCAAACGTCACTTTCCCACTGAGATGTGAACTTCACCTCGCTGTCATGGGTCATGAGATACTCTTCTTTGGATTTTTTTTGAACATTGAAACCACTCTTATGGGGTAGATAATGATGTAAAATAAAACAAATAATAAAAAAAGAAAATAAACGAGTAAAAAAAATAAGCATAAAAAACTAAAACCACTCTGAGCTCAGGGGCCGGAGGAGAGCAAGGTGGCATACCAGATCGGGCACCCAGGTGGTAGTGGCTGACTCCTAGACAAGAACTTTTAACTGAAATAACACTGTATTGTAACAGTATGTAAGTTTTAAATGTGTATCCTTGAAGGTGTGTGTGTGTGTGTGCACGTGTGTGCACGTGTGTGCGCACGCACGCGCACACTTCCCGGTACCATTCAAGGAATTCCAAAGATGGCTATCTTAGGGTCATCCCCCAATATCCGTATTAGTTCATTCTACTTGTTGACCTCCAGAGGGAGCTCAAGGACCTCCCTTGTGGCCCTCACTTGCCCTTTCCCAGAGATGACTCAGATCTGAGCAGCTAGGGGAGCCAGCTAATGCTTAGCTGGAAAGCACTGATTGGCCGCTATCTGAAGAAGAAGCCAGAGAGGTTAAGCTCCCAGCACAGTTAGGTCCTGGAGGTCCTCATTCATGCACCTGATAGGGTAGTGTGGACCATGGCTGCTCCCCCAGAGGAGAGGGATTCGTTTAGCCCCCTTGCCAGCCTGTTCCAGAACCCCTGCCTTCCTTCCTTACCAGCCAGTCTGGTAGGACCATATCAAAGTTCTCTCTTTGGCTTGACACCTTTTCCCCTCATTGGTGGTCAGAGTCAGCCCTTCTAGAAAGTTCCAGCACTCAGGGGTTTTGGCTGTAGGTTATCTAAATCTGACAAGCTAGCCAAAGAGAGGCCCGCTTCTCTAATATGAGCAAATGTATCTGATAGGCCAGGTCTTCTCTGCCACTTTTTTCACTTGCTCTGTCTCCTGTATGCCCCCAGTTCCCCAGTGAGACTCGGGGGGGGGGGGGAAGGCTGGGCAGGGCACAAAAGGGAACTGCTAGATCCCCTGGCCGTGTCCGTCTAACCCACCTCTCTAAGCAACAGCATTGCCAATACTGAGAAATTCTCATGGTAATACTTACATATTCCAATGCCGAATTCTTGGAAGTTAATTCTTTAAGCTCGTTCATAAACATTGCCTTGACTTTTTCCATTTCATCAACCAGTTTCTCCTTTTTTTCTTCTTTCCATCTATCAAATAACTTCAGAAATTCTTCCTCTTTTGTCTTCTGAATTTCATATTCCTAAAATGAATTTAACATATATTCGAAGGTTCTGAGATGTAGCAAATGTGAACTTTTGAAATTACCATGGTCCAGTTCAGATGGTTCAGCTGCTATTGTATATTCAGTCAGGTTTGTAATAACATTTCATGTAGTGGCAGGTCTATGCGCCATGATTTTTTCAAATCATAGCAGCATCCCTACATGCCTTACTATACAAACACAGAGGCCTAGAGTCTCAAAGCCGATAATCTGTGAATTTGTTTCGCATGTTTCAATTAGCAGACATGCGATCATAAACATACTTAAAGAGAAAAAAGTCTACTGAACAGGAGAAGAACCTTCTTTGTCAACATATCCATTTGGGTAGAGTAGCTTTATCTCATCCCTAGAAAAACACAAATTTATATAACCTAGAGTCAGGGTCCAGAGCAATAGTTTTCCATTTGTCATTATCTTGAGCACTTTTTCTAACCTAATTGAAGAGTTGAACAATATTATAAGGAAACTTTGCGGACATTTGTAAAATGCTGCACCCAATAAGAGCAAAACAAATATTCCTGTTAAATGCATAGGAAATATGCAACCAGAACAGACGATATATAATGCCATAAAATGATCTTTTTTTTTTTTAAAGAGGCTAAGTCTCACTATGTTGACCAGGGCTGTCTTGAAACCACACACTCAAGTGATTCCTAGCCTCAGCCTCCCAGGTAGCTGGGATTACAGACACGTGCCTCTGGGCCTGGCTCATAAAAAGATCCTTAATCATTTTAAAATATTGAAATTATGCAGATGGCATTGTCTAACCACAATAACATGAATCTAGAAATCAACAGCAGAAGGAAACTGAAAATTCACAAATACATAAAAATAAAGATATATATAATTGTAAATAACCAATGGGTGAAAGAAAAACACACTGTGGAAACCAGAAAATATTCTGATTTGGGTGAAAGTGGAAACAAAACATACCAAATGAGATGTAGCCAAAACAGTGCTTAGGAGGGAAATTTATAACTGCAAATGCCTACATTAAAAAAATAATAATAATCCGCCTAAGAAGCTGCATCCGGAACCAGGGATTGCGGTTCTAGCCCTGCTCGGGGCAACATAGTGAGACCTCGCTCCAAAAAAATAGCTGGGAGTGGTGGCGTGCGCCTGTAATCCCAGCTACCTGGGAAACTGAGGCTGGGGATCACTTGAGTCCATGGTACCCCGGGCAACATGAGCCTGCAGTTCCATAGGCAAAAACGGTGAGACCTAGTCTCAAAAAAACAAACAAACAAACAAACAAAACAATCCCAAGAAGCAAAAGTCACTATATAATGATAAAGGAGCCAATTTATCAAGAAGATGTGGTCATTGTAAATATGTACACATCTAACACTCTTGTACTGAAATATATTAAGCAAATATTAATAGAATTAAACAGTGATATAATAAAAATAATGGAATTTAATACCCTACTCTCACAATGGATAGATGACCCAAACAGAAGAAAAATAAGGAAAAAGAGGATTTGAACAACTCTATAGATTAAACAGATCTAACAGAGTTATACACAAAATTTCATCAAAAGCAGTAAAAAGGCCGGGCATGGTGGCGCATGCCTGTAAGCAGCAGCCTCGGAAGCCATGGCCGGGGTCAGGGATCGTGGTTTGAGTCCCGCTGGAGGCATGAAGTGAGACCTAGTCCCAAAAAAATAGCTGGGCGTGGTGGTACGCACCTGTAATCCCAGCTACCTGGGAAGCTGAGGCTGGGGATTGCTTGAGTTTGTGGTACCCCGGGCAACGTGAGCTTGCAGTCTCACAGGCAAAAATAGTGAGACCTAGTCTCAAAAAAAAAGCAGTGAAGAAAACATGCTTCTCAAGGACACATGGAATATTTTCTGTATGTTATACATTAGGTGATAAAACAAGGTACAACAAATTCAAGACTGAAATTACATGTTATCATTTCCAATCAATACAGTATGGCATTAGAAATCAGTAACAGGGGGGAAACTGGCAAATGAACAACTAAGTGGAAATTAAAAACAACAGATATTTCTGAAAATTTAATGGATCAAAGAAGGAATCAAAAGGGAAATAAAAAAATATCTTGAAATAAAAATGGAAACTATACGAAAACTAATGGGATGCAGCAAAGATGGTTGGAAGTGGAAATGACTTCGTTAAGGGAAGAGAAAAAGAAAGCAACTTAATATCGCCATCTACGGAACTAGGGAAAAACAAGCAGAGTCCAAAGTTAACGGTGGCTCATGTCTGTGTAAGTGGCAGCCTAGGAAGCCGCAGTTGGAGCCAGGGATCGCGGTTTGAGTCCCGCTGGGGGCATGTAGCGAGACCTAGTCCCCCAAAAATATAGCATGGTGGCGCACACCTGTAATTCCAGCTACCTGGGAAGCTGAGGGTGGGGATTGCTTGAGTCCGTGGTCCCACAGGCAACGTGAGCCTGCGGTTCCATAGGCAAGACCTAGTCTCTCAAAAAAAAAAAAAAAAAAAAAAAAGAAAAAAAAAAAAAAAAAAAAAAAAAAAAAAAAAAAAAAAAAAAAAAAAAAAAAAAAAAAAAAAAAAAAAAAAGAGTAGGAAGAAAATAAAGACAAAAAGTAAAGAAGAAAAAATACAAGAAAAAAGGGAAAAACCAGAATAAATCTATTGAATAGAAAAATAGAAACTAGACTAACCAAGTAAAAATTGGCAACTCAAACAGATAAATACAATTAAATGGAGGAGTCACAGCAGCTGATATCAAAGAATCACAAAGGCTTATCCATGACTGCAAGTAACATGCTAACAAACTGAGCAGTCTAGAAGAAATGGATAAATTCCTAGAAAAATGGCCCATCAAGACTTCATGAAAAAGAACTGGACAGATGATGATAATGATACTGAATCTTGAAAAAACCCAAACAGCTCATGATAATAAAGAGACTGAGTCAGTAACCGTAACCTCCCAACAAAGATAAGGCCTGGACCATCAGGGCTTCATTGGTGAATTCTAGCAAAGATATACAATGTGCCGGGCACGGTGGCTCGTGCCTGTAAGCTTCAGCCTATGAAGCGGCCGGGGCTAGGAATCGTGGTTCGAATCCCGCTTGGGGCCCATAGCGAGACCTAGTTCCCAAAAAATAGCTGGGTGTGTTGGCGCGCACCTGTAATCCCAGCTACCTGGGAAGTTGAGGCTGGGGATTGCTTGAGTCTGTGGTACCCTGGGCAACATGAGCCTGAGGTTCCATGGGCAAAAATAGCGAGACCTAGTCTCAAAACAAACAAACAAACAAAAGATATAAAATGTATGAATGCCAATCCTTCCCGATATACCACAGAATCAGCACCTCGCATCATACCTTGGTGGATCTGACCGCGTGAGCGTGGGCGTGCTGGGCAACCTCTAGCTGAGACTTGGTGAGCTGCAGCTGCTCCTTCAGCATGTCCACCTCATTCTGCAGCCTGTCAGTCTGCACCATCTTCTTATACTCTGTCACAACAGACACATCTTGTTCAAGCGCCAGCTCCGATGAAACCCATCTGAAAAACATCTGGGGTAGAGCTCTACGGCTAGTTGAAAGCAAAGGACACTGCTCTTACTTGGGATATGATTGCTAGTGTTTATGCCACAAGAGCCAATTCTTGCTCCTTAGAGTTTATTTCACCCCGTTGTCTCACTGGGAATTGACTCATGTTAGCAGATGCTTTCAGCCGCTGGGTGGAGGCTGGCTCATCCTACAGAGGCAGCATGAGAGCCCATTCAGAAAGCAATAGTGGGGACAAGGAACAATCCTGACAGTTTTGGAACAATGGCCCCCCTGGGCTCTTGTCTGTCTCAATCAGGAAATAGAAAGAAGCCATGGCTTTCGCTGCAGGTTCCACCAATCCTGAACTCTCTGTTCACCTTCTTCCAGCACCCACTGAACTCTCCCGAGAACCCCATCCATGCTGAGACAGGCAGAGACTGGCATTCAAAATGCAATCTCGGGCCATAACCTGTCCAAAGGGCAAAAAACGGAAGTACTGGAAAGTTGCAAAAGGAAGCAACAAGTGAAGGGAAGAATACTTCTGTACATGTACTTACATGCAGATGCACACATGACTGAATGGATATACATGTGTCTGTGAGTGTAGACATGAAAGGATGGAAACCAAAGTAGAAAGTCAGAATCTCAAAGATGACCTGAAGAAATAATACTCATCTCAGAGCCTGAAATACTTTCTGAAACGAGTATGAGATAGAATAAGATACTGAAACAGAAGAGAGAGAAGGTCAGTTTCACACTGAAGAATGGTGGATTAATTAAAATAGTTCATTGTTCCAGTTTCTCCAATATTGTTAAACTGCATCCGTGGTCCATGGCTTACAGATGGTATTTGAGGTTGTTTATCTTGCTTAGACAAAGCTTTGCTCTGTCCTAAAGAAACCTCTGTAGTTACCTGAATCGGGCAGGAAGAGAAACAGATTGGCCCGAAACAGAGGGGGGAGCAGGCACTGACTAACAAGTTAGAAGCACACATTTCTAGACACTCTAGACAGAAGAGAATTTGGCGGATTGCAATGGCAATCAGAATGCGTTGACCAAGCTTGTGGAGAAACGGAGCGTTCTTCCCTCTTCAGAACATTCAACAATAGGACATCTGGCTCCTTGTAAGAACAGAACCCCTCCCTTCTCTTCCTTCTTCAGCGGTCCCCTCTTGACATAGGTTAATTCACATCCACACCCAAACGCATCTTGGTATCGCCCACATGGACTAAAACCCAGACCTTCGCCTTTGGTCTCACACTGCCATCGAGGTAAGATCTCAGGTCTCTGCTTTCCTCCCAGCAAATGTGACCAGGATAAATGTCATCAACATGAGCCCTTCCCCACCTGACTCTCCGTTCAGCTCATTTCAGTTCCCACCATCCACTGCCACTGCCCCACCCAGGTCACCAACAGCTACGTTGGCAACGATGGTTAACTCTCGGTCCTGCCGTAACCATACAACCGACCACTGCCTTTTCCTTGAAATGTTTCTTTCCCTGGGTTCCATGACCACACGCGCCCCAGGTTTCCCTCCTGCCTCCGTAAGTGCAGCTTTTCACCTAGCTGGGCTGCTCCTTCTGCTCCTAGTGTCAGGAGAGTCACGGGGCTCACACTCAGCCTTTGCCCGTCTAGGTGTTCTCATTCAGCCCTACCCTGCTCGTGGCTTCCAGATGTAGGTCCCCAGCCAGGGCCTCCATCTTGACCTCCACAGCCCAGCCAGTTCATGTCAGGGCAACTGCGTGACTTAGAACCGCCCACAAAAAACACAGGTGTTGCGCTTTCCTTCCTTCTTCAGTATGTCCCGCATGGAGGTCGCCATCTTGGCAAACATCCCGACCACTCACTCAGATGGACAGGGCAGGGAGGCAGGATCGTCTTGACTCTGCCTCTTGCTCTCATGCTGAGTCACAACTCTATTGGCTCTGTATCCGGGCTTCTTCCTCTCGTTTCTCCCATCTGCTCTGGGTGCCATTTCCTCAGCCTCCTTGCTTTTCCACCTGCTTCCGCCATCGCCCTGACAGTCTTTTCTCCACCAGGCCTTTGGGGCCCCACATGAGCTGGTCCCATCCTCTCCATCCTCGCCACACAGGCCTGCCTGACTCTCGCTACCCCACCTACCTCCTCTCTGCTCCTCAAGCACGTCATCCTCCCTCCACGCCGCCTCTCTCACAATCAGACTTTCCGTGGTGCAGGGTGTTTTTCGCCCAGATTTCTCCCCAGCTGAAGCTTCCTCCTTGCTCTGGTCTTTCATCAAACACTAGTTCCTCTGTGAGGCCTACCCTGGCTAGCTGGAGCTCCCCTCCGCCCCTCTCACTTTTTCTTCACTGCATTTGCCACTCATTCATTTGAAATCACTCATTCATTTAAACGTGTCTTCCCCTCCCATTAGCATGCAGGCCTTGTGGTAATGACCCTGGACCTATTGCCTGCATCCCCAGCTCCTAGTGCAGCACAGGGACCTAGAAGAGGCGAAACATTTACTTGATGAATAAATAAGGCCACAGCACTTTGTCTTCAAAGTTTCTCTCCAAAGGTTCCAGGAAGGCACTGGACCGCATCTCGCTGGAGGGGGGAAAAGGTACCGGAAAGAAAACAGCTCCTTTAAGTCAAGCTCCTGACTTACCAAGGTGAGCGTCTTCAGGGTGTCGACGCTGGATGTGACTTTGTAGAAAAGCTTGGTTCATAAAGGCCTTGTCACAAAAATGGCACTGAAAGAGCGAGAAGAAAGACTTCAGGTTTCTGTGACAGTGTCGCCCCATGTCGTCTCATTGAAAACTGTGCACCTGAGTTAGGCACACAAAGACCCCATCTTGGGAGTGATACTTGACTCCCAAAGCAGTGGTGAAGAAAACAAATACAAATAGAAGGTTGGATGCAGGAGGGGAGGGGACAATGAGGGGGAGTGGTCAGGGAGGAGGGGTGGTGGATGACCCCCAGGGGTTACAATGATGTGAAATATAGATATAAATTATTAAGCACTCCACTGCTCAAAGACGCCTTAAAGATGCAGTGGCCCCTGGGCTGGGCATGGTGGCACATGCCTATAAGCGGCAGCCTATGAAGCTATGGCAGGGACCAGGGATCGCAGTTCGAGTCCTACTCAGGGCAACATAGCAAGACCTAGTTCCAAAAAAATAGCTGGGCATGGTGGCGCACGCCTGTAATCCTAGCTACCTGGGAAGCTGAGGCTGGGGATTGCTTGAGTCTATGGTACCCCAGGGAATGTGAACCTGAGGTTCCACGGGCAAAAATAGCGTGACCTAATTAAAAAAAAAAAATGCAATGTCCCCTGTGTCACTCAACAGGGGACAGCAGAGAGGACCTGTGCTTGTACTATCAAGGAGAAAGTGGCCCTGTCACACCCTGCCCTTCCTGGTCACACTGAACACGACACACAGCTAACACCTAGCCAGAGCCTGCCAAGTGACCAGGAGCACGACTCCTCTGATAAAACCCAGCCAGGACTTTTTTATCACGACATATCATTCACATCCAAACGTCTTTATTTACTAACAGCTGCTTCTGTGATGACAGAGAGAATGAAAAAATACACGCCAAGCGTCTATCTGTTATGGCTTTTAAGGTTCCGCTTGACTGCTACCGAAGCTAGAGGAAGACAGAACGTTCCCGTAAAACTCAGTCTACACATTCTGCAACGAACAGGCCAACAAAGCAGCGGCTGAGCACAATTTATATTTAGTTTTTAAACGGCACTTAGGAAACACACAGCAATCAGCGACATCAGCCCCATCCACTCATTATTTTAGGCTGTGTGACCACAAAGACTTTTCCTGCCTAGTTTTTCTAAATACGGTTATTTTCCAGTGTACGACAGAAAATAGAGCCTATTTCCTGTTCCCCTAGCTTAGCTAAAAGACCCTTTTCTCAGGGTTCCTGGTGGCTCCGTCCTAAGACACTATTCATGGCACAATTGTCCGCACCCTGTTCTATTGGTTGCAGCCAGATCTGCATCCAGTTGTCCACATTAATCGGTGTTTCAGCTCCACTATTATTGCTTCAGTTTTATATGAGGCCCATAAAGTCATAAATCAAGACACTAATTTCTGTTCTACTCAAAAATGGCGATACTTCTCTTGGACTCTATGTCTCAGCCATAACAACTGGAGAGAAAGAAAAGCAAAATTCTCTTTATTTTAAAAATACTGCCAGGCGCGGTGGCCTGTGCCTTTGATCCCAGCCAAAGAAGGGAGGCTGAGACTAGGAATTGTTTGAGTCCGCAGGTTCGAGATCTGCCCGGGGCAACATGGCGAGACCTAGTCTCAAAAAAATAGCTGGGCGTGGTGGTACGCACCTGTAATCCCAGCTACCTGGGAGGCTAAGCCTGGGGATTGCTTGAGTCCGTGGTCCCCTGGGCAACGTGAGTCTGCGGTTGCCCAGGCAACATAGCGAGACCTAGTCTCAAAAATAAGTAAATACAATCATATATTGTAAAATATGCAAAAATAAAAATTTTAAAAAATAAATGATAAAACAATAATAAATAAACTTGTTTGAAAAAAATAAGTAAATAAATAAATAAAAATAAAGTAATACTGTTGTAGGTGAAATCGGGGGAGGGGTGAGGGCCAGAAATTAGGACAATGGTTCACGGGTGACAAGGTGATGGGAGAACTCGGGTATACAATGATGTTATACATATGTGTGTGTGTGTGTGTTTGTGCTATCAACTAAGAAAATAAAATTTTACAAAAAATAAGAATACTGCGGTTCCTAGGAAATATACACACTGAAGCATTTTGATATCTGCAACTCACTGCCACATGGTTCAAAATAATGTTATAGACACTGAGGAAATGAGGAAATGAACTCGTGGGACAAGTGTGAACTCCCAGGAAGTCTGGGAAAAGGCTGTGTAACCGACAGCACCACTCTTACAACCCTTCTGTAAGGTTGAAGATATTTCAAAGTTTGAACCCCACAAGTGTAATCACCCTGGGTCATTTAGTGGTTGACCCAGACAGCAACTTGCTCGGGGTTTTATTTTCCATGCCCTGGCATAGGTGGAAGAAACAGCTTCTCAACACCAGCTTTTCGATGCCCTCCAGAGAAAAGCAGTTCTTTAGCTATTCCCTCCAGCAGGTTAAAATCGTTGCTTTGTGGCCGGGCATGGTGGTGCGTGCCTTTAATCGCAGCCCAGGAGGCCGAGGCTGGGAATCGCTTGAGTCTGCGGTTCGAGACCCGCCTGGGGCAACATAGCGAGACCTAGTATTAAAAAAAAAAAAAATAGCTGGGTGTGGTGGTGCACGCCTGTAATCCCAGCTACCTGGGAGGCTGAGGCTGGGGATCGCTTGAGTCCGTGGTACCCTGGGCAATGTCAGCCTGCGGTTCCCCGGGCAACAGAGCGAGACCTAGTCTCAAAAAAAATAGCTGTTTTGTATAGATACGCCCTGACTTTAGATTTATAGGACCAAGAACTCTGAAGTCTCCAGCTCCCGGTGGGGGGAAACAGGGGGGGGGTGCGGGGGGGCTCACGATTCACCTGTCCTGGGCTCATCTCACCTGGTAGTAGCTGGTTTTGGCCTCGATCATCAGCTGCTGCGTGGAGATCATCTTCTTCCTGCGTCGACACTCTTCCTTGAGCAGCTTGATCTCGCCCGCCTGCTTGCCAAGGAGCTTCTTGCTCTGCTCGCCGTCAGCCAGGCTCAGGCGGAGCCGCTCCTCCAGGCCGTGCAGCTGCGCCGTGAGGAACTCCTGGGAGTGCAGCAGGTACTCTATGGTGAGCTGCGCCAGGCGGATGAGCTTGAGCAGCACCGGGTCCACCCCCGACTGGCAGTGCGGGCACTTCTCGTCCTCCAGCTTGCAGAAGGTGATGTTCATGATATTCTCCTGCAGCGTGAGCACGTCCACGGCGCCCGCCACCTTGTCCACGTCGATGGCGCTCAGCCGCCGCCAGTCCACGCTCTCCAGCCGCGGCCGGAACTGGAAGAAGGGCAGGGGTCCCGACGCCATGCTGGGGGGCGCTCCTGCCATGGGGGCTGCGGCGGCGGCGGCGGTGGCTGGACCCTCCAGACCGCTGGCCAGCGGGTAGTAGACGTGCTTCTGGAAGGGCTGCGGGAAGGAGGCAGCGTTGGGGGTGGCCGAGGCGCGGGGAGGGCCCGGGAGCCCCGGCCACCCCCGGCCCGGCATCCCCCCCGCCAGCATCCCGCCCCGCTTACCATGCTTGGAGGCCCAAGCGCCGCCTCCGCTGGAATCCGAGGGGGAGGGGGTGGGCTGGTCTCTTCCACCCCGCCCCGGGCCGCCTCTCCAGCCGCCGCCGCCCCACCCCTTGCGACGGAGAAGGCCGGTCTTTGGCGGCGGCGGCGGCGGCGGCGGCGGCGGCCTAAGGTCCAGGCGTCCTGGCCGTTGCTATGGCAGCGCCCCGGGCTGGACCTGGAGCAAAGGGCGCGCCGGCCCGCGCGCGGTCAGCACGTGCCCAGGACCCTGCGGGACCAGAGGAACCTTGGAGACACGCTCAGCTGGTGCATCGGTCCACCCAGCGCGTCCACCCAGAACGGGCCCTCCCTCAATCCAGCTCCCTGGCCTTAGGCCTCGGGGTCCCTATCGGGGCGCCGGGTTGCAACACCGGGAACTTCCAGTCCTCCCTGCCACCCTCTGAGGCTTCCCTCTCCGGGTCTGAGATTAGAAATAGCTCCCCGTTGGGGAGGGTAAAATCCGGAGAGGGATGAGCTCTGGGCAGGAGAGATTAAGATGGTTCAGGGTTTTTTGGGTATTTTTTTTTCTTTTGAGACTAGGTCTCCCTTTGATCCCCAACCTCAGCCTCCCAGATAGCTGGGATTACAGGCGCACACCACCACCACCACGCCCAGCTATTTTTTGAGGCTAGGTCTCGCTATGTTGCCCTGGGTGGGTGAACCCAGGGACTCAAGGAATTCCTAGTTTCAGCCTCCCTTCCTAGGCTGTGATTAAATGCATGCACCACTGCGTCTGGCCCTCATATATAGATGTCTTTATCTGTCTATATATGTGTGTGTGTGTGCAATCAATTTTTAAAAATTAAAAAAAGAAAGAAATATCTGCCCATCGTCTTCATTTACACCATTTGGAAAACACCAGGTACTGCCAGGGCACCGTGGACGGCCCGGGCCGTGTGCTATTGTCACAAGGGACCGAAGGGTGCCCTGAACAGGGTGCGTTTTGCATAGGGTACCTCAATGGGCTGGTTACAAACCTCCACTTGTGTTGTAGGTAGCTGATGCTACTGGATCACAGGCTTGCTCCTTTGGGGGGTCACATGTTACAGTATGTGCGGGTAAACGGTCCTAAGGTGGGAACTGGACCCCACGGAGCAGCCCCTTGATATTTACCATAGAAACTGGAAAGGCAGCTGCATTCCGTTTTCTGGAGCAGCTAAACTCTAGCAGCAACTCGTAGAGCTCAGGCTTGGGGTCTTCTTAGGGTCTTCTGGGGGCCGCCTGTGGTTACCGCACACATCAATCTACTGAGGAACAGACCCACGTTCCTCAGTGTGCCCGGGGGGTCCCTGCATGGCCCAAGCATCAGGAAAACTGTTGCCTTTCCTAACAGCCAGATACACAAACAGAAGCAAAGAAAATACAACGCAGCGTCACCAGCCGCCAAGGGCAATCTTAGACAAGCTTAGTTTTTTGGTTTTTGTTTGAGACCAGGTCTCACTAGTTTTGGAACCACAGGCTCATGTTGCCCGGGGTACCACAGACTCAAGCGATCCCCAGCCTCAGCTTCCCAGGTAGCTGGGATGACAGGCGCGCGCCACCACGCCCAGCTATTTTTTGGGGACTAGGTCTCGCTACATTGCCCTGAGAGGGACTCGATCCACGATCCCCAGTCCCAGCCACGCTCCATAGGCTGATGCTTACAGGCACGTGCCACCGTGCCCCGCAAACAAGTTTAGTATTGTCCAGCTGTTGTGGACCGGAAATCAACGCATCCGGAATTGTCCTGGAAAGAAACACTTTCCAAAGGACTTCCTAGAAACCATACATCCAATTAGCTTGTCATTTGGCCTTGAAGGAAGAGCTGTCAACGATTCCCTGCGGCTGGCACAAAGTCTTAAAAGTTGGATTATTCCATTTATTTGCTGCCTGACCTAGAACAGTATCCGCGCTCCATTCCCCGACCTCGCTGAAAAGGCGCCCCCATACTGACCTGGTGGCTGTGTGGACGGGGCGCTCCATCCACCGGGCTGCAGGATCTGAGGGAACAAGGGCCGTGGCCTCGCTTGCTCACCCTTTTGTCCCCAGCACCTAGCACAGAACAAGCGAGAGACGTTAAGAATCTGCCCAGTGGCCACGTGGATGAAGCCGGGCACGGTGGCGCGTGCCTGTAAGCGCCAGCTTATGCAGCGCGGCGGGGACTGGGGATGGCGGGTCGAGGCCCGCCTGGGGCAACACAGCCAGACCTAGTCCCCAAAAAACAGCTGGGCGTGCGCGCGCCTGTCATCCCAGGTCGTGGTGACGCGCGCCTGTCATCCCAGCTACCTGGGAAGCTGAGGCTGGGGATCGCTCGAGTTCGGGGTACCCCGGGCAACATAGCGAGACCTAGTCCGCCCCCCCCAAAAAAAAAGGGGGGGATGAAATCAGGCACTGGGCTGAGTGTTAGCTCCTGGCCGTTCCTCCGGGCCCCAGCGCTCTCGCCTGCACCGGGTTTCATCTGCGCTCGGGACCCCGGTCGAGGAGCTGGAGGTAGGGAGGCTGCGGCCGCGCGCCCCGGGGCTACGCTCGGTGGAGGAGGGGCGCGTGGCCCGGGCGCCCCCACCGCGGCCTCTCCGTGTTCTCCTCGGCCCCTCCGGCCCCGAGAGCCCCGCCACGGGCCCCCCTTCACCCCCGGGAGGGTCTGCCTGCAAGATGGCCGGAACAGGAAAGAAGGGGGCGCGCTTTCCCGTTCCCCGGCCCCCCTCCTCCAGCGCCTCGCGTCCGGGGCGCACTGCCGAGCCCGCCCTGCCGAGCCATGGAGACAAAGCCGGCCGCGCGGGTTCCCGGGCTGGCCCGGGCGCTGCGCCCCGACAAGCCCGCGGGTGTGGGGAGCCCCGAGCCCCTCCCTCCGCCGCGGGCTCCCCCGGCGCCGCGCGGGCCTCGGCTCACCCCGGCTGCGCGCTCCTGGGCTGGCGCCGGGCGCTGCGAGCCGACGGGGGCGGCCGGGGATCCGAACCCCAAGGGCGCCGCCGGCGCGGGCGGAGGCCGCGGACACGCCGAGCGGGCAGCGGCGGGCGGGCTCCTTCTCCTCGATGCAGGACGCAGCCCGTCTGCGCCGGGCAGGTCGCGGCGAGGCGCGCGGCCCTCCGCCCCGGGCGGGCGCCTCGGGAACCCCCACCCCCCCTCCCGCCCCCCTCCCCGCCGCGGGCTCCTCCGGCCTCTCCTCTCGGCGGCGCGGCGGCTCTGGCAGCTGGGCGGGACCGCGCGGCCCGACCGCAGCCCCCAGCGCCCAGCGCGCTCCGCCAATCCCGCCGCCGCTGCAGACACGTGGTGCCCGGGCGCCCTCTGTTGCTGGCTCGGGGTGCTCACCCCGGGAAGGCTCGCAGAGAGAAAGCAGGCTGACTCCTTCCCCCCAGGCTGGCGCGGTCCCCAGCTTGCTGATCTCCGCCGGGGCTCCCTGTGCACTGGCTCGCGATTGCCCTTTCTGCGGGGGGTGGGGTGGGGGGGGTGCCAACTGGTTGCAGCCGCTATGGAGAGCTGGGTGCAGGACCCTCAAAGTGCTGAGAATGGGACTACCGTTCCATCCGGCCCTCCCACTACTGGGAATCTACCCAAAGGAGACAGGGACACGCATTCAAAAGGACACCACCTGTAAGGCGGGCATGGTGGCGCGTGCCTGGAAGCGGCAGCCTAGGAAGCCGCGGCGGGGCCTGAGGATCGCGGTTCGAGTCCCACTTGGGGCAACAGAGACCTGGTCCCCAAAAAATAGCTGGGTGTGGTGGCGCGCGCCTGTCATCCCAGCTACCTAGGAGGCTGAGGCTGGGAATTAGAGTCTGTGGTACCCCCGGCAAGGCAAAAATAGCGAGACCTAGTCTCAAAAAAAAAAAAAAGACACCTGTACTCGGATGTTAATTGCAGCACCATTGACAACAGCCAGGATATGGAAGCAAACCAAATGCCCAAAAAACAGACGAGTGGGTCACAAAGTTGTGGCCTATGTGTGTACACTATGGAATATTATTCATCCATCAAAAAGACAAACATGTCATTCGCAGCCACATGGATGGAGCTAGAGGGAATCATGTGAGCAGAGATAAGCCAGAAAGAAAGAGAAATACTGGATGGTCTCACTTATATGAGGGATAGAGGGAAAACTAACAAAATTTTTAAGCTGTCAACAGAACTGAAGCATAGAGCAAGAGAGGGGGAGGAGGGAAAAATCAGGGGAGGGGTGGGTGGGCATGAGAAGTTAAGATGGTTCACGGGTGCTAAGGTGTTGGGAGAATCTCAGGGTAGACGATGATGTAAAAAAATTATATATAGGCACAATCAGTTTTAAAAAGTTAGATAGCAAAAAAAGAAGAAGAGGAAGAGGAGGAGGAGGAGGAAGAGGAGAAGGAGAAGGAGGAGGAAGAGGAGGAGGAGGAGGGGGGGGGGGGAGGGGGGTGGGGGAGGAGGAGGAGGAGGATGAGGAGGAGG
>PVHY01013485.1:0-41158 GCA_004024945.1 Uropsilus gracilis | reverse complement strand
TACCACAGACTCAAGCAGTCCCCAGCCTCAGCTTCCCAGGTAGCTGGGATTACAGGCATGCACCACCATGCCCAGCTATTTTTTTGGAACTAGGTCTCACTACGGGCCCCAGGTGGGACTCGAACCTTGATCCCTAGCCCCTGCCGCTTCATAGGCTGAAGCTTACAAGCACGAGCCACCGTGCCCGGCTTGGCCATTTACTTTTAACTTTAACTGGATACACCTATCTGTCTGCTTCTCTCTACAAAGCAGGCTGCAAACAGTTAATTAGCATTTTCACTGTACCTGCCTACTATTGATATGCAAACATCAGCAACCAGCTTCTCTCTGCTTTCTTTCCCTCTTTCAGATCTAAAAAGAAAAACTTAAATACAGTTTAAACTCTTGTGGGTTCTTTCCACCACCCCCAGCCTTCTCAACCAAAATACCAAACCAATGCAAGACTATCAGTGCAGACTAATTTATTTCTAACAAAGTGATTTTCTAATTATCCTAATAACTGCACAAGAAACATGTAAGGAAAACTCCAATTACATTAACATTGTCCAAAACCTTTCTCAGCATTGTCCAAAGTCCTTTCCCCAGATTGCCCAAAAATCCTCAGTCTCTCAGTCCTGATCATCTACCGATGTCCAAATGATAGGGTGTGCTGCCCCTCCCCCATTGTCTCCTGCTTAAGATTGCAGATTTCAAGGACAGATGCTAAAATGTGAGAATGACCTTAGTTGGAATTTCCCTTCAGAGAGATGCAGAGGGAGAAAGAAGTGAAATGGTCAAGGTGAAACAGGTTTCCTGGAAGGCGGGAAATCAGGATATATAAAGTGTGTGCAAACAAGGATTAGGATTGGAATTCTGATTCAGAGGCAATATGGAGATCGGATAGAGAGATTCAAGATGTGAGCCATGTGAGCTTGGCCATATGGCCACCGGGGACCTGCAACCCTTGGCTGACCCAGGCTGGCAGCATGTGTGCTGAATGCAGTTAAGAAGTTTGCAGATTTGAACTCCGTGTTGGAGTTTGTTTTGCTGAGTTTGACTGGTGTCTGAAAGAGGCCGTGCAAAAGTTAGGCCTGAGAAGAAAGTGAACTTTGCTAGTTCAGCACCATGGAGTTTCTGCTACCTGAAGGTGACAAGGAGAAGACAGCATGGAAGACAAGGAGGAGCAAGCCAGGGATCAGCCAAAGGAACATGCCTTCAAGCGTCTGGAGAGGAACTCTGACTGACTGATTTTGGTGAGATGATCAGGACTGAGAGACTGAGGATTTTGGGGCAATCTGGAAAAGGACTTTGGACAATGCTGAGAAAAGTTTTGGATAATGTTAAAGTAATCTGAGTCTCATATGTTTCTTGTGTAGTTATTAGGATAATTAGAACAGTGAAAATGCTAATTAACTGTTTGCAGCCTGCTTTGTAGAGAGAAGCAGACAGATAGGTGTATCCAGTTAAAGGTAAAGATAAATTGCTAATGGCCTGTTTGTAGCCTGCTTTGGAGAGAGAAGCAGGCCTGTATGGTGTTTAAGTCACCAAGTCAAAAGGTCTTCAAGTATACCCTGTTTCACAGTCAGAGTTCATCTGCGGACACTTGAAGACATTTTTCTTTGGCGCACTCCTTTGGCTTGCTCCTCCTTGTCTTCCACGCTGTGTTCTCCTTGTCTTCCAGGTAGCAGGAACTCCATGGTGCCAGACCAGCAAAGTTCACTTTCTTTTCAGGCCTAACTTTTGCATGGCCTCTTCCAGACACCAGTCAAACTCACCAAACAAACTCCAACATGGAGTTCAAATCTGCAAACTTCTTAACTGCATTTAGCATGTTAGGCCCTGAATCTTAACACGGGTTGGCACAAACACCCCAGACACATAAAAATAAAGACAAAAGAAATAATTTATTAGGAAAGCTCAGCTGAGGGCTACCGAGTCAAGGGAGACTCAGCAGCCCTAGCTTGTTCACCAGTAAGTCCTTTTATATTGTCTTACAACCTAAGCTATACATCTGCATTCCTATGCTAAGTAAAACAAATGTAAAATATGGGGCGCCTGTTAGAGACACACTTTAAGTTTACGACTGGGCTAACCATAAAGTTACCTATAATGACATAAGGCCATTTGCGGGGTTATCAATTTGTTTTCTTTTTCGGAGGGAGGGAGGTGTCCCTTAGGGAGGGAACTGCTTGTCTCCTAAATCAAGGGGGTGCTACACCAAATTTGCTCAATTTATTGTTTAGGCTTTTAACATTCCAACAAGCACACATGCTACCAGTCTGGGTCAGCCAAAGACTGTAGGCCCCCAGGCCCTGGCCAAGTCCACATGGCTCACATCTTTACAAGATGGCCAATTCCCATCTGTCCTCCATTGAATCTCTCTCTCTATCCGATCTCCATCCAATCTCTTCTCTTTGTTTCCACACCCTTTATATATACTGATTTCCCTCCTCTCTTTATTTCCACACCCTTTATAAATCCTGATTTCCCGCCTTCCAGGAAACCTGTGTCACCTTTCTCCTTCCTGCATCTCCCTGAAGGGAAATTCCACCTAAGGTCATTCTCACATTTTAGTATCTGTCCTTGAAATCTGCAATCTTAAACAGGAGACAATGGGGGGTTGGGGGTAGCACACCCTATCAAGAAATATCAAGATCTCTAGTGATTTCTCTCAGTTAAATGCCCATTGGAAAAGACACAATTACGGGAGAGCATTTGTTTGGGTCCAGGGTGGTAAAGGCTTCTTTCAGGCATCCCAGCTATACTTGCAAAAGTGGATTTATGAAAAAGAGAAGCTTTTCCCATAGAGCAGGTGTGAAAAGTTCTTCAGCCACGAAATTATCCTTCAAGAGTGAATCTATGTAGGAGAGTTACCCTATGTGTGCCCCTGTGGTGGAGAGGCTCCCACCAGTAATCTACCTAACATAGCTACCTAACACCTCCAGTGTTCTTTTGAGCATAGAGGACCCATGGCTACAGTTCCAAGTGTAGTAGGGAAGAATAAGGGTGTAGACCCGAGGCAGTGATATTAGGGGTGGGAATGAGGGTGGTGGAAGGGGCTTAAGAATTCACCAGAGACAGAGTGGCGGACAGAAAAGGCAGATTTACTGAAGTACACTGCTAAGAGGAGCAGCTGGTAAGACAGGAGAGTACCAAAGAGAGAGTCCTGAGACTCTCTTTACAGTTCAGGCATCAGTGATTGGTTAAGGTGACTAGTCTTGGGTGTGTCCTGACTGATGATCAGGACCAGCTTAATGGATCCTCAACTTTCGGCCCGGGGCTTAGTTTTTAAATTTAGTAATGATACCATGACATCAAAGTCATCTATATAAATATGCATGTAAGTTACTATAGTTCCATGGTAATTCTATACATAGAACATCTTTTATGATTACATGATTGTAGTTTTCAGCTATTGTCTTGACTAGTTTTAGTAAAATTTTAAGTTTAAGAAAGGCAAATAAGGGCTGGGCATGGTGGTGCATGCCTGTAAGCGACAGTCTAAGAAGCCATGACTGTGGCCAGGGATTGTGATTTGAGTACCGCAGGGGTGGGAGGTAATATAGTGAGAACTAGTCCCAAAAAATAGCTGGGTGTGGTGGTGCGTGCCTGTCATCCCAGCTACCTGGGAAGCTGAGGCTGGGGATTGCTTGAGTCTGTGGTACTCCAGGAAATGTGAGTCTGCAGTTCCACAGGCAAAAATAGTGAGACCTAGTCTCAAAAAAAAAAAAGAATGAAAGGCAAATGACCGATAAATAAAACTGTTGAATAAATGAAACAATTTATTTGACCAGAGAGGTCTGATGTTTCTCTATATTCTGAAATAATTTTTTTTTGTTTTAAGGTCTCAAATCTAAATATATGCAACAATATGGATGTTCTTTGAAAGTATTACTGTAAGTTAAACAGGTAGACGCACAAAGTTAGTGGTGATTCCATTTACATGACATTTGGAAAAGGCAAAACATAGAATGGGAATTAAGGGAAAATATTAATTTCAAGGGTCAGAGTGGTTCTGAAGGAAGATAAAACTGTCCTATATCTTGATCTTCGTGGCAGCTGCATAACTCAAATCATACTGAATAGTACTTTGTGCATAGTTTTGTAAAAGGTAGTTTGATTGTCTATAACTTTTTTTTATGGAAAATTATTTTGCCCAAAGATTTCTGAGGGCCCACAAGCATTTCATGACATTCATAAAGGCTTTTTCTATCTAGAGATTACCAGCAGCTTTTCTAGTATGATTATTGGTGTTCTATATATGTCTTCTTGTCCCCCACTAATACTACATCTTATGTTGGACATGAGCAATTTGTCCTAACTAAAATTTCATTGGTTTTTGTCATGGTTACTTTTTTTAAGTTACTTTTTGTCAAATTTAAAAACTAAATCCCCACTCCTTGCCCAGCATGAAAGTTGAGAGGCATGAATGGATAGAGGGGATGGATGGTACAGCCAGGGAAACTGGATTGATAAACTGATAATCCATTAAGTTGGTCCTGTTCATCTGTCAGGATGAAATAGGGAGACCAGAAAAAACTTTTTAACTTTGACTTGAACACATCTGCCTGCTTCTCTCTACTAAGCAGGTGCAAAAGAGTTTACATTAGCATTTACCTTTAACTTAAGTAGACACAGCTATGCCTGATTCTCTCCCTAGGAAGCAGGCTACAAACTGATTATTAGCATTTACACTGATCACCTTTACCATTGATATGCAAAAGCCAGCCAGCTGCTCTCTGCTTTCTTTCCCTCTTTCAGACCTAAAAAGAAAAACTTAGAAACAGTTTAAACTCTTGTGGGTTCTTTCCACCATCCCCAGCCTTCTCAACCAAAATACCAAACCAATGCAAGACTATCAGTGCAGACTAATTTATTTCTAACAAAATGATTTCCTAATTACTATAAAAGAAACATGTAAGTAAAACTCCAATTACTTCATCATTGTCCAAAACCATTCTCAGCATTGTCCAAAGTCCTTTCCCCAGATTGCCCTAAAGTCCTCAGTCTCTCAGTCCTAATCATCTCACCAACATCTGCCAGTCAGAGTTCATGCTCCTCATCTTCCAGGCTCTCTTCTCCTTGTCCTCTTTAGGTTGCAGGAACTTCATGGTACAGGACCCAACCAAGTTCACTTTCTTTTTTTTTTTTTTTAATTTTTTTTTAATTTTTTTTTAAATTTTTTTATAATCAAATAGTTTATATATGTATACATTTCATATCTTTGTAATACCGGGATTCACCCCCCCACCCAAGTTCACTTTCTTTTCAGGCCTAACTTTTGCATGGCCTCTTCCAGACACAGGTCACACTCAGCAAAACAAACTCCAACACGGAGTTCAAATCTGCAAACTTCTTAACTGCATTTAGTACACATGCTGCCAGCCTGGACCAGCCAAAGGCTGCATGTCCCCAGGCCTTGGTCACATGGCCAAGTCCACATGGCTCACATCTTTACCCTACAAAATGGCCGATTCCAATCCCTCCTCCAGTGAATCTCTCTTTATCTGATCTCCATATTGGAATCTCTCTCTTTGTTTCCACACCCTTTATATGCCCTGATTTCTTGCCTTTCAGGAACAACACATGGACTATTTCACTTCTTCCTCCCCCCTGCATCTCCCTGAAGGGAAATTCCAACTAAGGTCATTCTCACATTTTATCATACATGTCCTTGAAATCTGCAATCTTAAACAGGAGACAAGGGGGGAGGGGTAAGCACCCTTTATCAAGGACACACCCAATACTAGCCACCCTAACCAATCAATGATGCTTGGATTATAAATAGAGGCTAAGACTTCACCCTTCTTACTTCTTTCCCTCTCCACTGCTCCCCTTTTTGCTGTATCTTCACGTAGTGGAGAGAATATGATCCTATTCATTAAGAATCTACTTTTATAATCTAATCCTCTCTTGAAGGCCCCACCTTCCAATTCTATCACTTTAGAAATTAGCTTTCAACAGATGAATTTTGGGGAAACACAAACATTTTCTCTAGTAACTACCTTAACAAAAACCTAAATTTGTGATATCTTTTAGTTTATCAACAGTGGAAGGTAAGGAAACATATCCAAACCTAGAAAAATGGGGCCACATATTGTGCAATGACAAAACATTTGATAAAACACAGCTTTGATTAACTTAGAAGAATAATGGTATGCCTAAATGGAATTTATATATCCCAGGCAGAGAGGTTTAGTTTTGTCTTCCTCTTTCTTTTTTTTCTTCCTTTTTGTGCCATGTAGCTCTTTGGTAGGCTGGTAAAACTTATGGATTCCATTCTGTTTTTAAATTTATGAAGTAAAATATTTAAGATTTAATAAGGAAGCCAATCATATTAACAAATGCTTAGCAAAGTACTATTTAAAAACAAATATGTGAGACTTATTTGCATCTTAATAAATCCATTAAAAACAAGATCTAGAAGTGTGTGATGGTTAATTTTATGTGCTAAGATGATTGGGCCACCTGGTACCCAGATATCTGTCAAATGTTACTCTTTGTGTGTCTCTGATGGTGTACGGAGCAATGCAAATCAATAATAATAGGGGAGATTGCTCTCCCCTATTATGGGATCCACAGGGATCACAGGATCCATTGAAGGCGTGAACAGAAAATTGAGTGAGAATTTGTTCACTTCTCTGGCCATTTTCTTTCTCTTCTGTCTGTTTTCATGCTAGGACATTGATCCACTCCTGACTTCAGACTGTTGGCACAAAGGAAGTCAATCATTCCATGCCTGTCTGGGTTCTCATAAGCCAACAAATAGTCAAACAAGAGCCAAAATGAATAGATAAGAGAAAAAAGCAAAAAAAAAAAAAAAAACGCCAAAGAGAATAAAAAAATGTCAATTAATGATACATCAATAATACTTTAATGTATGTATTATGTGTGTGTATATGTATGTGTGTATGTATATATGTATGTATGACTAGGTCTCGCTTTGTTGCCCAGGGAACCACAGGCTCATGGGAACCCCAGCCTCGGGCATGTCTCAAACCCTGGGACTCAGGACTCAAGTGATTCCTCGCTTTTGTAGGCTGCAATTAAAGGCACGCACCACTGTACCCAGCCTAATACTTTTTAAAAAAAATTGGCATGTATACCTTGGGAGAGATCCAGCATGACTGAATAACTTGCATGACTGAATAACTCACCTTATAGCTCCATCTGAAATATCTTAAAGACAAGGGAAGTTGGGGGGGCAGGGGGAAAGGGGAACTCAGTCAGGGAGCACCAAAGAGGGCAGAACAGAGGCTTGAAGATTTAAGTTCTGCCATTTCCACTGAAAAGAGGTAAGAGAATTAAATCTCAGCACAATGACGCACTTTACAGACAAATGTTTTTTCAAAGGCAATTTTCATCCAGCCTTCAGAGTCTCTCCGAAAAAGTCAAGCTTTTGTCGGAGGCATATTTATTTTGGGGTGGCAGAGTTTTGTCCCCCTTACAGGACTCAGACTTGGACTCAATTAACATTCTTGACTTTCCTGGCTCTCAGGCCTAAGGTCTTAGGCTATAACTATACTATCAGCAAATTCATGTCTCCAGCTTGCACTGAATCTTGGAACATTATAATTTCAAACTAATGATGACTGTTTGAGTGTTTACAATATCTTGAGACATGCAAAAACCATAAAATGATTTGAAAACATTTGTGACTTGTAAGAACTGAATGTATGTGTTGCCCATATTCATAGTTGAAGGGAGGAAATGCTAAATTTCTTTTGGAGGATTGTGAAAACTCAAGTTGTAAAAATCTTCCTGTCAGTGGATGGTGTTAGTGTGCTACCTGAGACCCTCAGATCCTTTTTAGGGGTTTGTGTGCTTGTCTATCAGCTTCTTTGGGTGGGGGCAGGGGGACTAGGTCTCGCTATTTTTGCCTGTGGGACCGCAGGCTCACATTGCCTGGGGTACCACGGACTCAAGCAACCCCCAGCCTCAGCTTCCCAGGAGCTGGGGTTACAGGCATGTGCCTCCATGCTCAGCTATTTTTTGGGACTAGGTCTCGCTGTGTTGCCCCGAGCGGGACTCGAACCACGATCCCTAGCCCCAGCCGCTTCATAGGCTGAAGCTTACAGGCACAAGCCACCGTGCCTGGCTATCAGCTTCTATTAGTCTTGCTTTCCTACTCTCAGGGGAGAATTACTTTGGGGACTAGCCTTAGGTTACTCAGAAAGTTGGTGAGTATTTAAGTCCCCAAAGGGTAACCCATAGCCAAAAACTGCCTGGTGAGGATCACAACCTAGCTTCTTTGTGTTGAGATTATGTGGGACTGAGGTATAATTTATGCTCCACAGTTCGCATGGGGATCAAGCTAGATTGGGTCTAACATTGTTTCTTAAATTTGTTTTTCCTTCTTTCCAGGTTACTCCTTAATAAATCTCTTGCATACGAAGGATGATCAGAAAGCTGTGGACTCACAAATTCTACCAAATATCAGAGGTCTTCCTCAGCTGCAGGACTACTTCCACTCTCATTTGCTCTCATAAATGGAATTTACCCTCACAAATTGGTGTTCTGTATTTCCGACATAGGAGCTAGTAAATAATAATCATTAAAAAATATGAATCCTCATTCAGGGTCGGTTTCCAGAGAATTTGATTTAATATACCATCGAAGTTATAGATGATTGTTATAGCAGGTCAAGTTCCTCTGTTCTCAGGTAAGTGGTTACACAGAGTTTAAGTGCTAGTGTATTTGAGGTTTAAATTCCTGCTCTCAGCAAGTTGTTAACAGGTAGGTGATCTTAAGCTAGAATTGAACTGGACTCAATTCAAGTAGCGATCAAAGAGAATGAAGTAACCCCAAAGATTATAAACTTTTTAGGACTGGAAAATCATACTGTTTCTAAATATTAAGAGATAAGATAGAGACAACCTTGAGTGACAAAGGCTCAGTAAGATTTTTAAACAAACAAAATTATTTAGTTGTGGGGCAATAGATTGAGGATTTTCCCTTCTCTGCCAAGCTTTAAGGTTGCAACCTTAAAGGTTGCATATTAGGTGAAGGAGCAAATCATGGGGTTAAGAAACAAAACAGTAAGACAACCTTGAGAACTGAATCTAGATATGTTTTCCAAATTTAGCAAATAAAAATACAGGACACCCAACATTTTGTCTGGCAACCCTAGGTCTAGAAAGTAACAGTGGGAGTGAAACTGTGTGAAATGGAAAAAAAAAAAAAAAAAACAAAACCTTACTGACTTTTACTTAAAACACCTCTGCCTGCTTGTCTCTATGAAGCAGGCTCAGAGCAGTTAATTAGCATCTTCACTGTTCACTACTGTTGGTATGCAAAAATCAACTATCAGCTTTTCTCATACCTAAAAAAAGAAAAACTCAGAAACACAGTTTAAACTTTAGATTAGTTTGCCTCTTTTATACTTCTGTGGGTTCTTTCCACCATGCCCAGACTTCTCACCAAAATCTCAAGCCAAAGCAAGACTCTCAGAGTGCAGACTAATTTATTACTAAACAAAGTGATTTCCTAATTACTACAAAAAGAAACATGTAAGTAAAACTCTAAATTACTTTAACATTGTCCAAAACCTTTCTCAACATTGTCTTAAGTCCTTTCCCCAGATTGTCCAAAAATCCTCAGTCTCTCGGTCCTGACCATCTCACCAACATCAGTCAGAGTTCATCTCCACATATCTAATGACATCTTCCTTTGGTGTGCACCTTTGGCATGCTCCAACTCTTCCATGCTGTCTTCTCCTTGTCCTCCAGGTAGTAGAAAGAAGCTCCATAGTACCAGAGCCAGGAAAGTTCACTTTCTTTTCAGGCCTGACTTTTGCATGGCCTCTCCCAGATACAAGTCAAACTTAGCAAAACAAACTCCAACATGATTTCAAATCTCCAAAGACCTGCAGGCCCCAGGTCTTGGCCACATGGCCAAGTTCAATGGCTCACATCTTCATCCCACAAAATGGCAAAATCCAAAACCTGAATATATCCCTTTCTTTGTTCCAACCCTCTTTATATATCCTCCTTTCTATTTTTCCACCTTCCGGGAACAGCCCCTGAGTTATCACATTACAAAGAAAAAACCTGTTTTACTTCTTCCTCCCCCTTGTATCTTTGTGAAAGGAAATTTTAATCAAGGCCATTCTCACATTTTAGCATATCTTCCTTAAAATCTGCAATCTTAAACAGGAGACAATTACACACAGGGGGGGTAGGCGCCCACTATCAGAAGGAGTAATTATTGCAAATAAATCTTTCTGAAAGCAAGTATATCACAAGCATACACGTTTTGAGGAATTTGTGTCACTTAAAAAAATATGAGTCTTGTCTTCAAAAGCCTTTGCTTACCCAGGATACTTAAAAACAAACCTCAAGTTTCCAAATTTGCACATGGAGGAAGCATTCTATGAAATCCTCAAAGATGACATATACACACTCCAATGTCTACTTCTTATATGGCCATGAAAGGTAATGAAAAAGGAGACTCTTAGAAGATGGAGCCAAGTGATAAAGGGGAAAATGGTGACTGGAATTCTGCCCAAAGGGCAGGACTTTGGTTTAGTCAAGATAATTCTCCTTGCTGGGCACAGTGGCTTGTGCCTGTAAGCTTCAGCCTATAAAGCGTCCGGGGCTAGGGATCAAGGTTCGAGTCCCACCTGCGGCCCGTAGCGAGACCCTAGTTCCAAAAAAATAGCTGAGCATGGTGGCACGTGCCTGTAATCCCAGCTACCTGGGAAACTGAGGCTAGGGATTGCTTGAGTCTGTGGTACCCTGGGCAATGAGAGCCTGCGGTTCCACGCGCAAAAGTAGTGAGACCTAGTCTCAAAAAAGAAAAAAAAAAAAAAAAAAGATAATTCTCCTTTACCAAAATACAAGTTTTTACAAAGTTTGCACAGCTGGTTTTCACAATTGCTGAGGACTAGCAACTGTGTGTATCTCTTGTTCTTCCTTTTCCCAAGTGGAACTTGTTTGTTTTGTTTGTCTGTTTTATTGTGAATAGTATGTCCTAACTCTTACCATTGCATATAGAAAAGGGAGAAGGGCAAATTACAGATATCTTATTTTCTTGATTCAAAAGTAATTGCACAGGCCATGAAGAATCATATCCACATCTAGTGGAGAAGACAGAGTGTCACTCTGAGATTCAGGATTTTGAAATTAGTGTTATGATGAAAGACAATTTGGGCTTTTTCTCTTGGTGAGGAAAGATTGTATTCATGTATGGCAAAAAAATGTAAAATTAATATCTGTAAAATATTTGTAAATATTTGTAATAGAGGAGACCAAGCCCATGTGATCTTCTTCCTGGTTACATGTCATTTCCTAGCTTCCCTTGTAGCTACATGTGGCCATGTATCTGAGTAATAGAGTAACTTTCAGCTGTGATTCAGAAAACAACCCAGTGTTATGTTTTTGCATAGCTGGGAGGTGATGATCCCCAAAACAATGTTGGGTAGCACCTGCTGAAGATGATAGAACAACATGAAGGCTTTGGATACCTAAATTGCTACTCAGAGAACTGCCTGAGGGAAACACCTAATCGTAAACACACTTTGGTCTGTTCAATGAATGAAAATTATTTTAATCACTGATTTTGAGGATTCATCTTTGTGGCATCATTTATCAAAGTGGGTCTCCTCCTCCAGACAAACAGTATCATTATCAATCTGGTAACTTGTCATAAATTCAAATTTTCAGTCTTCACATCAGATCTACTGACTCAGAAACTCTTGTTCTTTCATGTGAGTCTGAAGCACATTGAAGTTTGAGAACCACTATACCTAAGGAAACACCTAGTATTAATTGATAAAGCACCCAAGTGGGCAACTGCAAAAGTTGATGAGTTTCTTGTGGATAAATATGATGCTATTGATTACCACTGACTCTACCTCCAGGAATTAACCTTGTACTGGATCTGGTAGAGTGGAGAGAATGGAGAGAGTCTGGTTCTATTCACTCAATGATAAGCTCATTGGAGGTTACTTTTCTCAAAAGAAAAAAAAAAAACACAAACTTTTTCAAGTTTCTCAAGAACTAATTGGCACACAGTCAAGATGTCCTGCATCTCAGAGAAGTGTTGGACCTCTTGATGGCAGTGAGTGATATGTGCTGGAAAGAAGGACCCAGCAGGTCAGTGGGTACTTGACCTTGGAGTCATGGGACTGCTTGACTGCTGGCTGGACGGATTTGATGATTGCCATCTCTTTCCCCCACCTTTTTGATCTGGGTTGAGTGGACTGGGGCACGGTGCCAGGCAACCAAGTCTGGATAGGTATGGGAGTTCCTGGTTCTTACTGTGCTGCAGATGTGGGAGCCATGCACAACCAAATGCGAAAGTTGTTCATATGTAGGGGGTACAGGTGTGAGTATTTTTAGAATACCTGCTTATAGTAGACAATTGAAAACTTCTTCATCTTCTTCAAATGAGACACAAAGTACCAAAAATGGGATCTGTTGATTATGTCATTTGGTGCTAAGATTCCTCGACTGTAGAGTGGTATTTGGGGGTGGACAGGTAGCACCCTTTCACCTTATACTGTTTTCCAGAGCTTATTGTTCCTGAAATCTTCATCTAAAATATTTTATTGAAATAAATCTTGCACTATGACATTAGCTAAGTTTCAGTTGTGCATCATTTTAAATCAACTTCTGTATATATTACATTAAGTTACCACAGAAAGTCCAATGTTATCTTTCCCATACATTTAATTAACCCTCTCTCTCTCTCTTTTTTAACCTAAATGGGGCATCCCTTCCTTTCCAGTAACTACTAATTTGATCTTAGCAATAAGTTCATTTTTGCTTTATTTATTGAGTTCAGAGGTTGCTTTTCAAAGTGGTTCTATTGGTGATTGTCTTTCTGAGATATTGGCACTCATTGCTTCATAGTCTGACAGTCCAGGGACACAGTCAGCTAAACCTGCTTAGCTTGGGTGTGCCTGGGACTTTCCTGGGTTTAGTGCCACAAGTCCTTAGGGAGAGAGGGAGAACCCTCCAGGTACAGGCAACCAGGGATGTGTGGTCACCTTATTCAATATAGTTTAATATGTTTACCTTTGTGACCAAGACCCTTTTCTCTCATGGGGATGAATCACAGTTCCCAAACACAAATGTTCTAATTACAATCTTTCTGGAATGATTGATCTACTTATCTTTGAGATCAGAGCCTTGATTGCTGCCTGAGGTCTCACATCCTCTTCTGTGAGAGTGGTTGCTGAGAGAGTCACTTTCAGCACTGACACATAAAGATGACCAATGTCACTTTTTCGGGCTTACTTAATTAAAGGGAAGAGCATGGGAAGGACGGATCCACATGTTCTTATTAGTCCCCTACATATTTTAGCTTAGTAGAGGATATGATATGTACCCCTATTTCACAATTCAAGGTAGAATATTAGCTTTGGTATGACTGGTCTACAAAGAGAATTAAAGAAAAAAAAAAAAAGATTAGAGGTAGTCTTTTAATTTCCTTAGAATTCAATCAGAACACTAGCTTTCAATGGTCCTAATTTGGACCTTGGGTTTGGACCAATGAGTTTAAGGGTACAGATCTAAATTAAGTGGGGGAAATTTTTTGAACTACAAATCCTCCACTGACATACTTAAGTTGCAGGAAAAGCAGTGATATATATCTTGAAAAAGTTGTTCAGTTGATTTTTTTTTTTTTTTTTTTTTTTTTTTTTGAGACTAGGTCTCGCTATTTTGCCCGTGGAAGCGCAGGCTCTCGTTGCCCGGGGTACCACAGACTCAAGCAATCCCCAGCCTCAGTTTCCTAGGTAGCTGGGACTATAGGCGCGCTCCAGCACACCCAGCTAATTTTTTGGGGGGTCTAGGTCTCACTACTTGCCCACGGTGGGACTTGAACCACGATCCCTAGCTCCAGCTGCTTCTTAGGCTGAAGCTTACAGGCACGAGCCACCATACCCGGCTCAGTTTGCAGTTTTGATGTGGGGCCCATATACTTCTAATTTAGAAGTGCAAGACAGACCCTGGAGAAGAAGTTTAGTACATGAAGGTGGAGAGGACTCCTGTCATTGCAGTTCTTCAACAACCTATCCAAGACCATCTGACCATTGTAAAAGTATTTATATCTAAAGAACTCAAGGTATTATTTATGGATAATCATCAAGTAGAGGCATTTGCCAATAATTTAAAAAATCTGTAGTATTTCTGACTACAATAATTGGGCACACAATTATCATAAAGGAAGAGTGTGTGCTTCAGCCAATTGGAATGAGGTAAACAAATATTGACACCATATGGACATATGATCCCTGGACTTGTCCAAGGCTCCTCTTTTCCCCCAGGACAAAGAGAAGCATGAAAAGAGGAATAGAACAGATCGAACACAAGAATTCAAAGCACAGAGAGCAAACAAAAGGGAAAGAGACAAGGCACTCTAGGGATGCTTCCTCAAGCATAAAATAGTGATCATGTTTAAGGTCTCTAGAGTTATAACTTACCTCCAATGTTTCCTACTGGAGAGAGCTGGTGTTAGGCCAAGTGACCTATGTGAACCAAGAAGTAGAAGCAAGCATACAATGCATTATACCTCACATTTCTTTTTATTTTTTTCCATTTCCTCTTGACTGCCTGATTTTCCTTCTCCCATAAAAAGCATCAGCACTTAATCCTTGGCATTAACTCTGTTTATTTGAGAACCTAGTATAAGGTAAATTTTATGGAGAAAAATAAAGTAGGGATATAGGGGTGCAGAGAGCTTGAGTTTGCACAGAGAGCTTGAACTTCATTTTCCTTACCTGTCACAAGAATAAAATGATTAAATGGATACAAACCCTTAGAATCATGTGTGACACAGGACAACAACAGTGTGAATTTTTAGCATTACTTAAGATCTGGGCAGCTCTTAATTCCCTGGGTGAATCATACCATCCAACACACCACAAAAACTTTATAATTCCCTACAAAAGCCTTTTAAACCTTATAAAACCCTTATAAATCTCTCTCCAAAGTCCCATTCATCAGAGTAGCAGCCCAATTAATTGCTCCTTCCTGTCTCTTTAGAAACTCCAACCCCTTTCTCTGTCCCTCCTGCTCAGCTCCTCAGTCACTCCTGTATGGCATCTCCCATATGGCTTCTTATTAAGGTTCCATCAATTCAGTTTTTCCACTTAGCTGAAAAGCATAACAGAGGCTAATAATATCGAGCAATAAAAAGATACTTTTAAAAAAGGACTGGGTATGTGGGTGGGGGGGAGTTTGTGAATACAGGTCTGTTTTTATCTTGTCACTTTAATATCTCACACTCTTCCGTCTTACAATCTTGTGTAACTGTGTCAAGTCTTTGAAAAGCAAATAAATTAAGTTTATCTTTTGTTTAGGAATCTCAGGCATTGAGTACGACCTTTGATCAGGCTAGAGAAAAACACCCATTCAAAGAGTGACTGCTTGGGAGAAGTCCTGGAAAGTAACTAGCTACAGGCTTCCCCTGTGCAAGGAGGACATCTAGAGGCCACTTGAGATGTAGTAGCCATTGCTGAAATGCTCTCCAAGTTGTTCAGAAAGCCAATCAAAAATCACGGATCCAATGACAGCAACTAGAAAAAAATAGTAAAATATAACTAATATTTCAGGGAAGAAACAGACCTAAAGAGATTACATTTACTTTCCAGGCACAGTTAGAAGGACATTTCTGGGTACAGAAGAACTTTGAAATTTAATAGGCTGAGGGGGAATAATTATGAAGAACTTTTGGGGGATAGCTGGGGAAGTATGAGTGTAAATGAAATATTGTTTGATGTGTTTGAATAAATAGGGATTTTCTTGGGTAAGGTTAGGGCAAGCTTTGGAATATGTTCTGGTTCTTGGGATAGATAGGCTGACATGCAGAAGGGTAACATATAGGAAAATGTATGAAATCTACTTGCAGATGTTTTATCACATGGGAAGTGTGTGTACACATATGGAGAGAGACAAAGCTGGTATGGCAACACACCAAAAACAGTGAAGGTAGATGGGGAGAATATGGGTATTCAACTTTCATGTACTTTTTTTTTCAAAATAAACAAATTAGAATGTCAAAACATGGAGCTAGATCACTGAAGACCTGAATCTCAACAGTTATGACATCTTTTGAGCTTCTTTATGGCTGTGTTGAAATTTAACTTTTTACATCTCACCATACTATAATTATTCAGATTGATTACCACTATTTTTTATACCACTCATAGATCACATAAGAAGTATTCACAAATATTTGCCCATGGTAGATAAAAAAGTGATAGAAAACTTTGTTGTTCCCCACTGGAGTTGTGCTTTCTCTGGTCTTGCTTAGAGTCTAAGATATGCTTGCTGCTACCCTTTCCTCCACCCCCAGGCTAACTGACTGACCAGTCATTCTCTAGAGTCCATGTTAGGGAAAGACTTTCTTGTCCTATGTCTGTGCCTGTAGGTTATATCTCCTGTGCTTTAGCACTCACCACACAGCATATTCAATTGTTATCTTGATTAAATATACCACTAGGCCAGCTTTCTTAGGAAAGGAATTTTGTTTACCTTTTTGCTGCTGTAACCTTAGCCCTTGACACAGTATCTGGCACATAGTAAGAATTTATAAATATTTAATGGATGAATAACCAATGCCAAGCTGACCAACGTTTTATAGAGCCAAACTGGAATGCAGCCATACTAGACTTTCCTTACCCCAAGTATATGTAGGTATATAAGCTATATATGTCATTAATTTAGCATAAAATATAAAAATATTTTATGTCAAGGGGGTTTTACTGAATCGTGGTAAAACAATATCTTAGAAAGTGAAATACTAAGTCTTCCTACTCAGGATCGACCATTCTATTTTTTAAGTTATTAGTCCTGTAAAAGAAAGTTACTTATTTGTGTAACCATACTTATATTTAACCATTTTAACTTTTTGCATCAATTCTGAAACTTTTGATTGATTGAGTGGGCTAGATTTTCTAAACACACAATCATAGCTACAAATAATAAACTTCCCAATATCTATACCATTTCATTTTCCTGTTTTATTATACACTTAGAATAATGGGCTTCAAATTGAGAAATCAAAATGGTCTTTATTTGCATTAGGGAACACAAAAACTTAAAGTTGTGAAAGACTACCTATCCGTGGGCACAGGAATGTTAACAGTCTCCAGATCTTCAGCTCACCTGTGTCCTTCGACAAAACCAAACCAGTAACAGACCCTAGAAATCTGACTATGGAATTGAGGCTGCAAGTTAGGGCGGGAAAACAGGGAGTCATAGGAAGTTGCAAATGGATTGTAATGGAGGACTATGAATGCTTTGGTGGTGGGTGACATCCATCTCTGAGGGTGTGATCTTATGCTTCTGAATCACAATGGTACTACAAACCAATGTTGCCTCAATAAAAAGAAAATAAAACATGTACGGCTTTCCAAAATTTAAAAACTCAGTTAAAGATTGATGTGTACATATGAGTATAACTGGATTAAATTGTGATATAGATTTTTTTTTTAGCATGGTGCAGGATAAAATAAAAATTGGAAACTACAAGCACACACTGTGTGATTTCAATTTTGCTCTGGAAAAAAGTGAATATCCCATCCGTTCCCCACAAAATAACTATGCACACTAACACTGTGGTTATTATTTTCCAATATATACACATATTGAACTATCACCTTAAATTCACACCATGGTATATATCAATTATACCTCAATAAAGCTAAAATAAAAAGTGCATGAATTTTTTAACCATAGGTAGGAGGATTAAAGGGCAACTTTTACTATTTAGTCTACATGCTATATTACTTAGTAATACAGAGCTTGCTGAGTAAGTTGTATAGTGTGTATTTAAAAAATATAAATTAACAAAAACATAAATACATAAATATTTCTGTGTGTGTGCATGAATAAAGGGAAAAACTGAAAGGAAAAATGCCAAAAAATTTTTTATCTGAGCAGTGGGATTAGAGATAAGTCACATTCATCTTTGTAATTTTTCTAGAGCTACTAAAATGATCGTTTATTGCTCTGATAATTTTTAAGAGAAATATATATGACAAATTGTTTAGAGAAAATGGAGGTATCTAATGTTTTATTTTATTTAAAATATTTAATGACCACTCCATGTCTACCAGGTACCATACAATCTGCTGGGATTATACCAGCAAATGAGGCTGACCATCTCTCTGCTCTCACAATATAGGCTGACATAAGTCATTACAATAATAAGGGATAAGGAGATAATGTGTTGCTATGGAAGCATAGGACAGCATGAAGGTGTGATTTTCCTCCTCCCAGGGGAAGACAGACCACCTAAAAAGGGAATGCATGTTAGGTATAGAGAACAGTGACTGGATAAATTCAGACTTCCCCTTTTGCAGAAAGCAAGTCACAAGAGATGTAGTCATGAAGAAGCAAAGGATTCTGAGGAAGGCCTGGCAAGCAAGCCCTCTTCAGAAAAACATGGAAAAATGTCTTTGCAGTTTCTTTAGTTTGACTTTGCAGTTTTTCTAGAGGGTCAAATGGAAAATATAATAGTCTTTTAAACCACTAATCTGATCACTTATTCATTAATATTCCTTAAAGAAAGGTATAATCATCACAATAAAGTACTATAATAAATAAAAATATTCATTTTATAAATATTTAATAATCATTTCTGTGGGATATTCAGCTTTTTGTTACATCATCAAATATTGCCAGAGCTGTCTCTTTATTTGGGGGGATGTTTATTATTGATCATTTCAAAACATTAATATCCTGGGAAAGGTCCAAATGAGGTAGCATAGTTGTTCTTCTGATGTCATTCTCCAATACAGCAATTCCGTATGAGTAATTTGCAAGAAATAAACATGGTTGCAGCAGAATACTTGTATTGATTGCATTGGTTGTGCTGATTATAATTATGACAGAAAATCAGTTCTAGCTAGCTTAAGTAAAAAAAAATGCATTACAAATATAATTGCTTGGTTTTCTTGAGGCATACTAACAACCTCTCTTTTATATCTAATCAGGAAATCATAGTGGCTAAAATATCTTATATCTCACAGTTCACATTTTCAAAGAGTGACTGACCTTTCAATTCCAGTTTGAATTGTCCAGGGAAGGACAGTAATTGGTCAAAGGTGGGCTAGCTGATCATCTCTAGTCACTTTGGGCTTTCGTATGAGACAGTTGTATGCCATTCTATACATTTCACATATAGAAACTCCTCACACAACTCTTGAATATTAGCAAGTTCATATTGTAGGTGAGGAGATTGAGAGAAGAGTTTTTAGCAGGGAAAGAAGCATAAACAGTAGGGAATATTGATGTTTGTTCAAACAAAGTGATAGCACACCTGGTATCTTCCTTTCTCTGAGGAAGTTTCCCATTACCCCTTCCAGAAAAGCCATTGTGTTGTTCTGACTTGTTAATCTTTTCAATAGAACTTGGAAATCTTCCTAAGGCTTTACATGTATACTTTGTAAGTCGGAAGACTGAAAAAAGAGCAAAGAGAGAGCTTCTGGGGTTCTGGTAATGTTCTTTGTTTTGACCTGGCTGTTGATAGTGTAAATGTATTTATTTTATGAGATTCATAAAATAGTAGAAACACATACATACACTTTTTTATGTGAACATTATGCTTTAATAAATAAATGGAAATAAAAAAGGGAGTATTGATTTTCAAGAGGATATAGCATAAGCAAAGACACAGAGGCTTGATTTCAGCTAGAAACTGCTGATAGGATAGAAAGAAAGGGGGAACCAAGAAGTAGGAAGAGGGTCAAGGAAATTAATTCAGTAGTAGGAATAAGATTGGCTTAGGTTCCTTCTGATTCTAAGAATCTGTGCTTTTATGATTAGCCCAAATCTATATAACTTGTTAATTATTAAATAAGAATAAAACCACACTGTGAATTGAAAGTACAACCTTAATATTTTCTCTTATTGAGAGGTAGATTCTATTTCCTCTCCTTTAAATCTGGTCTGAACTTGTGACCTGCTTTTATTAATAGATGTGGTAGAAGTGATGTGAGAGTTTGGGAGTTGGGTCTGAAAAGATTTTGAAGTTTTTGCTTTTTCTCTCTTAGAATCCTGAGACTGCTTGGTGTGATGGGATGAATTTGTCTCCTGATACCCAAATGTGTTGAAGTCTTAACTCTTAGTACTACACAATGTGAGCTTTGAAAATTGGATCTTCACATAGGCAATCAGCTTAAAATCTGGTCATTAAGATGTGCTCTAATCTAATCTAACTGATGTCCTCAGTAAAAAAGGGAAATCTAGCAAACACACATGCACGCATGCGTGCGCACACACACACAGAAATGTCATGTGTAGATGAACACAGAGATTGAGTTATACTTTTAGGCATCAAGGAATGTTAAAGTTTACCAGAAAACTACCAGAAGTTAGGAGAAAGGCAGAGGACATATTCCTCCTTGCAGCCCTCAATCCTACTGACTCCATGATTTCAGAGTTCTTGTCTCCAGAACTGTGGGAACATTAATTTTTGTTAAGTCCCCAGTCTGTAGTACTCCAATGAGGCAAACCTGGCTAACTAATATACCACTCATTCTCTAGCAGATTGTATTAGTTTAGTCATTTTCTAGACTGATTGTATTGATTTAAGGCTGACATAATAAAGTACTATAGACTAAGTGACATAAACAACAGAAATTAAATTTCTCAAAGTTTTAGAGGTTAGAAGACTGAGATCAAGGCATTGGTAGGGTTGATTTTTGCCCATGGAACCGCAGGCTCATGTTGCCTGGGGTACCACAGACTCAAGCAATTCCCAGGCTCAGCTTCCCAGGTAGCTGGGATTACAGGCGCGCACCACCACGCCCAGCTGTATTTTTTTGGAACTAGGTCTCGCTTCGGGCCCCAGGTGGGACTCGAACCACAATTCCTAGTCCCTGCCTCTTCATAGACTGGAGCTTACAGGCACGAGTCACCTTGCCCAGCCTGGTAGGGTTGATTACTTCTGAGGCTTCTCCTTAATTAGCTGCTTTTCCCTGTGTGCTCACTAGACTTCCCTGTGTATGTAGGCAGGTAAGTCTTAATTTCTCCTTACAAGGATACCAGTCATTTTATTAGGGCCCATCCCAATGATCTTATTTTAACTTAATCATTTATTTAAAGATCCCATTCTTCAAGCATGGTCCCACTGTGAGGTACAGGAGGTTAGGGCTTTGATGTTTAAAATGGGGTCAGGCCATAATATAAAGATTGTGTGGAGGAGAACTGATACACTGCAGTGATAATAGTACCAACTGCCAGATACATGGATGAGGCCACTGTGAACCCTCCAGATCAGCTAATCCTACAGGTAAATGCTGTTACATGAGTGAGCCTGGGTCAGATCAGCAGAACTGTTCAGTCAATGCATAGACTTATATGAAATAATAAATCACTGTTGTTTTAAGCCACTGGGTTTGAGAGGGTTTGTTATGCAGCAACAGATAACCAAAACAAACCCACTTCATGTAAATTCTACAGGCCTGATTCCATTACACTATATTTTATTAGTGATGGTCTACATATGTCAAATAGATTAAGTCAGATATTTCATTATTCAGAAATATGTTACAGAAATATATATTTTGTGATATTCATAGATACAGAAAAGAAGTGAGCACAAGTATATTAATTTAAAACAAATGAATGTTATTATTACAGTTGGTAACATTTATAGCACTTGCCAATTGTTTGAAATAGCTTCTTCATAATTTATAAAGTTTTTTAATCAAAGAAGTATTGAATCATAGACCCCTGAGGTTAACAAGAACAGCAAAAGTGAGCCAGCCACGGTGGCTTGTGCCTGTAAGCTTCTGTCTATGAAGCGTCCGGGGCTAGGGATTGCGGTTTGAGTCCCGCTCGGGGCAACACAGTGAGAGCTAGTCCCAAAAAATAGTTGGGCTTGGTGGTGCACTCCTATAATCCCAGCTACCTGGGAAGCTGAGGTTGGGGATTGCTTGAGTCTGTGGTACCCTGGGCAACGTGAACCTGTGGTTCTACGGGCAAAAATAGCGAGACCTAATAGCAAAACAACAAAAAACCAACAAACAAAAAAAAACACCAAACAAACAAAAAACAGCAAAAGTGTATTTAATGTATCACCTCATCTTCAAAGGGAATGACTTCTTATCCAAATCAGATAAGAATCCTCCTCCTCATCCAAAAAATCTTTTAAAGCTCTGTTGATCTGTAAATGGAATTATATTTGGCACTCTACAGACCTTTAAAGATTTAATACAATAACAATGCAGAGACAAATCACATAGAAATAAATTTAAAGTACTGCATGTACCAATAGTTTCAAGAAATGGAGATAGATAAACAGATAAATTGAGTCTGTATCTATAGCTCTTTTCTTAAAGCTGATGGTACCGCATCAACTTTGGATTTTATTATTGTACATTATATGTTATATTTTATTTGGATTTTATTATTGTACATTATGTTATATTTGTCATTATATATAACATATAGATACACAGATATCTATATCTCTATAAATGAACAATAGAATATTATTCAGGCATGGAAAAATGGAAATCCTATTATTTGTGATAATATGGATGACTCTTGAGGGTATTATGCTAAGTGAGGTTGTCAGAAAGAGAAAGACACTGTATAGTATCACTTATGTGTGGAATCTAATAAAGTCAAAATCATAGAAATAGTATAGAAATGGTAGATATCAGGGTATAGGGGAATGGGAGATGTTGATCAAAGAATACAAATTTTCAGTTATAAGATAAATAAGTTCTGGGGATCTAATGTCCAACATAGTGACAAAATATATTATTGTATGGAATATATTATTGTATATATACAATCATATAGATTGCAGTAGATCTTAAATGTTTTCACTATGAAAGAAGGATAATTATGTGATGTGATAGAAGTGTCAATGTTTTGCTGGTAAGCATTTTGTAATATTTAAATGCATCAAATAAAAAGTTGTATACCTTAAACTTATACAATGTTATATGTCAATTATATCTCAATAAAGCTAGAGGAAAATGTGTTCCATATTTGGCACTTGAAAAAAGTTCCAAGAACTTTTTTTCTTATCTATATATGCATTTTCTGGTATGTACCTGCCAAGTCAGGTAAACTCAACTACACAATTATATGCTTAATTATAAGAGAAAAGATTTGGGGAAACATGATAGGTCTTAAGTACTTGAAGGGCTGTGTTATAGAAGATAGGTTTTATTTGTTCTGTGTAAGTATTGTGGAGAACTAAAACCAGGGTGAAATAGGTGGAGATACATTTCAGTTTATCTTTGCAATCACTCGAACAAATCGAGCCCTTCAAAATAAGTGGACTCCTTCGTTAAGCTACTGTAGAGAGGTTTCAGATCAGCCCAGTCATTACTACGGTTCTTTTCAACCCTATGACACCCAGTCACATGTCGACATTGAATATATTTGTGGGGACTCAAAGAAAAATTAATTTAATTTTATAGTCAAAGATTGTTACTACCAAGGTTGCTTTAGGTATGGACAGAGTTGAGTCCAGGGAAACTGTTAGGACTCAACTGATGAATATGAGACTCTTAAGGAGTTACGATCTGAGTAGAATCCTGAATATTGTCATGGAAGTGACTTGGGAGTCATATTGGGGAGAATATGTTTATTGAAAAAGTCAGCTAAAAAGACATTCTAGAAATAGATTAGCTGGATAAAACAGACATACCTGTCATAGCAGGGATGGGTGTTTGAGGAATAGGAGCTGATGCTATAATTAGACAATTATCAACCTGGGAAATTATTCTGAAACATTAGATGAACATTTTAGATTTTGTTCATAATGAAGGGGAGGAGAGCAAAGCCTTGAGAGGAAGAAACATATTTGTTTTAGTGAATTGCTTGTTATTAAGTAAGGATGAGAAAGAGAAAGTTAGTAACAACCGTATCCTGCAAAAAGATGACTTGAGTGTAAATGAACATGGTGTCTGTCTATACAGATGTAGAGAGAGTAGAAGTGGGAGATAATGTAAGACGTGGGAGATAATGTAAGACATGTGGCAATCACTTGGAAATTTGTACTAGTAAAGTCAGGGGTCAGGGAGGTGCTGCTCTCAAACTTCTGGCTTCAGAAAGTAGCAGTTGTAGGGTGAATGATTTGGTTAGGCTTTTTCCTCCATTGTCCTGTATGACTAGCACTTGGGGTACTGCATCTTTGCCATGATTGTGTGGTCCAATGGGTGTGTGCAATTGTGAGTGTACACACCTGGGCCTAGGAGAAAAGGGGATAAAGGGACACAGAGAGAACATTCAAGTATGAACACAGGATGAGAGAGCACGAGGGAATGCCAAGGAGAGAGAGCCCAGTACAACTGGCAATGAGGATGGGTTGGTTCAATGCAGAGAAGGCACACCAGTGGCATAGATGGCAGAACACTCCAGTGGTATTACTCTAATGATAGGGAAGATGAAGATAATGCACGTCTTTGCTGTACCTTGGTGGTGGTGGTGCTGTGTCTGGTTTTTCATGTCAAGTCTAGGCCATTGTTTGGGTGAGGCTGTTAGGGCTACTGGGCATCATCCGTGCTACTTTTTTTATGCGCGATTTCTGCTCCTACCTGGAGCTCACAGCTGCTCTCTATTCAGTAGAGATAGTACTACTTGAGATTGCTTTAAATGTTTAAACTATTGCTTTTAAACTATCAGACAAAACACTTTGACTTGGCTGTATGGAAGGAAAATAGTTTCATACATCTACCTAGATTTCTTCTTAGTTTCACCTCCATCCCAATTCTGAAAATTCCCATTTCACTTTGAAAATGAAAGAATGGAAAACATTATAAGATAATGAATGTATCCTATGTCTCTATTTATAGGATATTACTTTTTGTACTGATATGAGTGCTTGTATGTCACTTACTATATACCAAATGCTGTTTTAGTGTTTCATATATATTAATTAATTTAATTGCCACTAAACACTTTTAAGGCATGTAGTAATATAATCATTACTTCACAGATAAGAAACTTAGATTCAAAAAATTTAAGTGTTGGCTGAGCACGGTGGCTCGTGCCTGTAAGCTTCAGCCTATGAAGTGGCTGGGACTAGGGGTCACAGTTCGAGTCCCACCTGGGGTCCGCAGCGAGACCTAGTTCCAAATAATAACTGGGTGTGGTGGCACGCGCCTGTAATCCCAGCTATCTGGGAAGCTGAGGCTGGGGATGGCTTGAGTCTGTGGTACCCCGGGCAACGAGAACCTGAGGTTCATGGGCAAAATAGCCAGACCTAACCTAAAAAAAAAAGTTTAAGTGCTTTTGTTCAAGAGACTATGGCTCATAAATATCAGAGTTGAGTTGTAGAGTAAATTGGCCAGGCTTTTTCCTCCATTAACCTGTGCTGTTGTGCCCTCATGATTGTACAAACCTGGGCCCAGTGGCTGTGAGCATGTGTGAGTAGTCTCACCTGGACCTAGAAAGAGGTGACAAAGGGGCAGTATCATCCCAGAGAGGGGAACATGGGGGAGGAGAGAAGAGAGACCAGAGGAAGAACGTGAAGATTCCAACCCCTGACCTGGTCTTGGCCCTGCCTTGCCAGGCCTGGTGTGTTTGTCTCTTAGAACTAATAAAGGACCTACCCAGATTTGATATGCTTGCACTACACCAATTTTGAACCAAAGCAGTCTGACTTGATTTCCTGCTTAAATCTCTGCACTATACTTTGCACATCAATCACATAGCTTGCCTGAATTAGCAGAGAAGCCAGATCTTTATCACCAAATAAAAATTCTCCTAGATAATAAAAATTTAACAAATTCTGTTGGTAATGACCATTTTTAGTTCTTGGGAATAATAATTTTCAATAGTTGCAAACAATTTGAGGATTAAGGGGGAAAACAGGTATTTTAAACATAGGAACACTTTGATACAAATAGAAAATTTGTTTTCAGTTCAGTGCTGAAATATACATTTTTGGTTCCCACTTGGGGAGCAATTTCAATTATTTCTGGCCACACTTTGGATATCAATGAAATAATTTCATAATGTTTTTAGGATAGTGAGAATCTGTCATATAAGGTCACGCTGAGTTATAAAAGACAAGTAAAAGAGAAATGTAGACCACTTTTCTCCCTAGCCCTCTTAGCCTGTGGTTGTTTTGTTACCTACAAGGGTTCCCATGCTCTCTGCTTTAATTAAAGCAGTTTAAATATAAAATGTGGCACCTGCAATCACTGATACTTTTTATAAAGGAAATAGGGAAGGTAAAGTATTAACAGGAAGATACTAACTATCCAGTTCTTTGAGAATTAAAAGTAATTGGATCAATATTAAGATTCAAGAATGCACAGGGGAACGATAAATATTTATACATATACATGCATGTGTGTATATGTTTAAAAAAACCTGTTTGAGTCCTTCTTTTCAAGCAATATAAGTTAAAGATGAGCAAGTTCTGACATACAAGGTCAAAGATTCCCCACCCTCCCCTTTATCATCACAGAAGACCATACCACATGCACAGCATACAAAGATTGTCAGTGTGAAGATTAGCTTTACTGTCAAGCATCCTACTGTTAACAAACACATGTGGTTAGCTGGTGGAGCTAAAGAGGAATCCTGGTAATATAATACAAGCAATGGGGCCACAACTGCTTTACCAATGAGACCGTGGAATGCAGACAACCGAAGTGCTGAACATCACAAAATAATTTTTTTTTTTTTTTGAGACTAGGTCTTGCTATTTTTGCCTGTGGAACCACAGGCTCTCGTTGCCCGGGGTACCACAGACTCAAGCCATCCCCAGCCTCAGCTTCCCAGGTAGCTGGGATGACAGGCGCGTGCCACCACGCCCAGCTATTTTTTTGGAACTAGGTCTCGCTACAGGCCCCAGGCGGGACTCGAACCGCGATCCCTAGCCCCGGAGGCTTCATAGGCTGAAGCTTACAAGCACGAGCCACCGTGCCCGGCCACAAAATAATTTTTAAAAATTACGATGAGAAAAAAATTGCAATTTTTCTTTATTTATTACCTTCAAGTTAGTTTTGTATATATATATATATACATATATATAATTTTTTTGAGACTAGGTCTCGCTATTTTTGCCTGACGGGCTCAAGCAATCCCCAGCCTCAGCTTCCCAGGTAGCTGGGATTACAGGCACGCACCACCACACCCAGCTATTTTTTTGGAACTAGGTCTCGCTACCGGCCCAGGTGGGACTCGAACCGCGATCCCTAGCCCCTGCCACTTCATAGGCTGAAGCTCACAGGCACGAGCCACCGTGTCCGGCAGTTTTGCATAATTTCAATTTTGACTCTAGGCCTGCTGCTGACAAGGGTGTTTAAAAAGCTTCTCTCCGGCATTTTAGGGGCCCTCACCTGGGTGATAAAGATCAAAATCTTTGTGTTTTTCTGTCCCAATTGGGTTGCTAAAGAACTGTGCCCCTGGGGTGCTCAGACCCTGAAGGATGGACTTGACAGGTGGGGGTGGGACAAGGGAAAGCGGTAAACTGACCAACCCCCAAAGGTTGTAGCTCTTACAGTCGAACATGGGAGGGGCGGCTGGGGTGAATTCCGACGTGGGAGAACCGTGCGCATGGAAGTAAACTGAGAGGCTCAGCTGTAGACGTGCGAGCGAGGTAGAATCTGGGGGACCCAGCCTGAGGGGAGGCGGGGGCGGCGCGGAGCCGGGGGCGGGGCGAGACCGGCGCGGGGCGGGGCCGTCAGGAAGCGATCCCTCTGAGTAGCGGAGGTGACTAGTCGGGTGGGGGGCGGGAGACGCTCTGTCCCACGCTCTCCCAGCGCTCGGTGGTTTAAAGATGGCGGCGGCAGCGGCGGCGGCAGCGTTGGGGGCGCGGAGCCGCGGGAGGGGGAGGGAAAAAGAGAATCTGTGAGTCGCTGAGCAGCAGCGCGGCGGCTGCTGTGGGGAGTCCGGGTGCGGAGTCTCCGGGCGGTGGCCTGGACTAGAAGGAAAGGCCGGAGCAGCGCCAGGAGCTCGAGGCCGAAGTCGAGGAGGAATGTGACCGGGGGTCGGCGGGGGCGCGGGAGTACGCGAGCGCAGGGATGGGGCAGCAGGTGGGCCGCGTCGGGGAGGCTCCGGGACTCCAGCAGCCGCAACCCCGCGGGATCCGGGGCACCAGTGCAGCCAGGCCCTCCGGCCGCAGGCGGGACCTGGCCGGGCGCTCCACCGAGGCCGGCTTCAATATCTTCACCCAGCATGGTGAGTGTGACCCCGAGCCCAAGCGAGGGCACAGGCGAAGCCGAGGGAGGGCACGGGGCTGGGTGGGAGTCAGACAGGAACCCCAGGGGGTCGAGAGGTGGAGGGGTGCCCAAGAGTGGGCGCGGAATCTGCTGCCATCTGGGCCAGTCACGGGAGGCGAGTCACACCCCTCCCCCCCTCCCGTCTCCAGCCTGGCTGGCAGCTCCCGGGGGCGGAGGAGGAGAGAGAAGTGGTCTTAGGTACCGTGGAAGGATTGTCCTCTACCCTGGACGCGAGACCGTGTGTCTTGGTGGGAGGAGAGGAATAGTATCCTTGGGTGGGGTTGGGAGGGGATAAAGCGAGGTGTCAGCGTAATCCAGGTGGTGTTAGTAGAAATCGGTCGTTAGCGAAAGGAACCAGAGTTATGCCTATAGGGATTAGGAAATACGACTGAATCTCGGGAGTTAGGGGCGGATGGAATGTAGGTGTAAATCAGGAGGTGAGCAGTTTCAGCATAGTGAGTTGTGATCGGTGCCTTTCTAGGGGAAAGATGAGGGTAGTCTCTCAGCACTTCTGAATTTTTTCCAAGCTGGAAATAAATGCCTTTGCCAAACTATCTAGCTCTTTTGAATAGGTCACAATTCTAAGATACCTGGCAGGGCTTAGAGATTGATGGGCATGGTTAGAATTTTGATCAGGAGATGAGCAAGAGTTTTTCTATCGTGTGTGTACATACATACGTTCATATATCCACTTATCTGGATGCTGTTACTTTACCCTCATTACCAATGTATTTTTAGAATAATTATCCCCAGATGCTCTTGATCATCCTTTTATCCTTATCAAAAAAAGAGCATATACTCTAAGAATTTGTCTATCAATTACTTACATGTACTACTATGCTAATATGTTCTATAATGTTAACAGAAATTGAATTTTAGAAAGGATGGGATGAAAAAAATAAGCGTTAGTCCTAATATTTTTCCACCTGCAGCCCAATGGTTTCCTTTGCTCTTCTTTTGAGGTGCATTTGACACCACTTTTCTAAAGGGAGGAAGATTGGAGGGGAAAACACAAAATTGACCTTCATGGATTTGAAATATCCTGACAGGGTTTGGGGAAAAAAAACAAAAACAAAAACAAATGACTTCTCTGTAAGGACTGAATGGTTGAATTTGGATAAGAGCTGGCAAACTGGAGTTTAAAGCAGCATATGGAATGCAATAAAGGGGGAAAGAGAGTGTTCTACACAATTTAGAGAAGCAGAGGAGCAAGAAAGAAGTGTGAACTGTTAGCTAGAAATGGAGTTTTACAGGAAATAATGATAGATGGCTGATGGCAAGGAAAGATAAACCCAGGGAGCTGTGGCTATTAGGTGAGTTGTATCAAAGTTCTGTGTTTGGACTTTTAAGAATAAACTGAGTTATTTATTAATTGAGAAGATATGAGTTATTTGGGACCATTCAAGTCATTCAAACTTTACAGCTTAATCTTAGAGATGTGAGTGGACTCCTCTTCCAGGTACATGGACATTTTATGAAGGTGCTATATGAGTTTGTTTCACATGAAATAATTTCCTTAAAATACAGGAGAAAAGAATGGATGAATGAATGATCAGGGGAGAAATCATCCCTCTAACTTTGCTCTGAGGGAAATGTTAGTATGTATTCAACTTTGCCCTGTATGCGCTGGTGCCTCTGCCCTTTTCTTCAGGACATAAGATTTTTCAGAGAAGGAGTAATTCATGCAGAATGAAATAAGAGATTTTGAAGGATAGCTAATATTTGGATCTATGGAGCTAGAGAAAGAAGGCAAGCTGGGAGAAAACTTGAGCATGAACAATGGAATGAATATAATTTGTTGATGGGATAGTGAAGAGACATCTGTCAAGAGTGAAACATTCTCCAGGATTGAGTCCTGGAGCAGAAATGATTATACTTAAGTTCTAGTCCTGACTATTTAATGGGTGACTTAGATACCTTTTCTTTAGGTTTCTTTATCTGTAAAATGAGACGGTTGGACTGGGATTTTTTTGGATGTAAGATTTAATGATTCTATTTGAAAAGCGGGGAGAGAAAGCATTGAATGGGGCTGGATTATGGAAAATCTGGAAATCTGATAGAGGGTTCTCTAAAGTCAGGTTTTGGTCGGTTAGTTTATTGGCTACATCAACAGACAATGATTGAAAAAACGGCAGGGTTAGATCAAGGGATATTTTGTTCATTTAACAACCAAAAGTTTTTTGAACATCTAGATGTACTGAGATTTGAGGAAGTTGCTGTGAATATAACTGAGTACCTATCCTTGTGGAACTTGCCAAATTTCATGGTTTTGTGTATAGATGATGAAAGGAGAGATCACTTTGGAATACTTACTATTTTTTTTTTTTTTTTTTTTTTGAGACTAAGTCTTGCTAATTTTGCCCATGGAATCACAGGCTCACGTTGCCTGGGATACCACAGACTCAAGCAATCCCTAGCCTCAGCTTCCCAGGTAGCTGGGATTACAGGCACGCGCCATAGTGCCCAGCTATTTTTTGGGACTAGATCTTGCTGTGTTGCCCCGAGGGACTCGAACCACAATACCTAGCCTCAGCCGCTTCATAAGCTGAAGCTTACAGACATGAGCCACCGTGCCCGGCTAATGAATACTTACTATGGACATAAACTCTAGAGCCCTTCTGCTTGGAGTTAAATCCTGGCTCAGCCACTTATCTGTAGACATTAGGCAAGTTATTTAAACTTTCTATGCCTTGAATATTCCATTTGTAAAGTGGGAGTGATTCTATCTAGTAATAATATTCTTGCTATCTAGATTATTACCTAGAACTGGCATGGAAAGAAAAGAATTAGCAAATAATATAGGTAAGACAGGTGAAGTTAATACTATTTCTAGAAAATGTAAGCTGGGCACGGTGGCTCATGCCTGTAAACTTCAACCTATGAAGCAGCTAGGGCTAGGGATCGTGGTTCGATTCCCATTCAGGACAACATAGCGAGACCTAGTCCCAAAAAATAGCTGGGCGTGGTGGCACACGCCTGTAATCCCAGCTACCTGGGAAACTGAGGCTGGGGATTGCTTGGGTCTGTGGTACCCCGGGCAATGAGAACCTGCGGTTCCACAGGCAAAAATAGCGAAACCAAGTCTTCAAAAAAAAAAACAAAAAAACTATTTTTAGAAATTTCTGTGGGTTAGAGGTTTTCAATCTTGCCAGTATTGATATTTTGGACTGGATAATCCTTTAATGTGGGGGATAGTCCTGTGCTTTACGGAATGTCATAGCATCCCTGGTCTGTATTCATTTGGTGCCAGTACTGCCCCCTTCCAACACCCCAAGTTGTGACAGGCAGAAATGTTTCTAGTAACTGCTTAATTTCCCCTGGGAGGGGTAGAGATAAAATTGCTCCTAGTTGAGTACTACTGCTTAGAAACTCATGGTAGATTCTGAATTGAATAAGTGTATTTAGTTTCAAACACCCCTTAGTGGGCCTATCATTTCACAATTGTACAGAAAATCTGGATCTTTGAACTAGTGTACAAATCACTGAGTTTTGAATATCAATGTCAGATATTTTCAATTTGAGATATTAACACAATTTCATATGAAAGTGAGATCTGACAAGCTGTGTTTGCATCAAGTTAAAATGTAGGCTAAGTATTGTATGGAATTAGTACAGATGTATGCACATTGTAGAAATGGTTATCAGAGTCAATTTTTTTCTTTAGAAAGAAGCAGTGGTATAGTTTCTCACTGAAAATGAGAATGGTATTTTTTTCCTAGTTTATAAGTAGTAATCTTTTATAATAATTTATCTTCCTAAAGTGATTTTTTTGTAATTATAATTAAGAAGGAATAAACATAATTAGGACCCTTTTGGTATGAAAGAGGTAAATATTGGCTGATACTTGAATTTTGCTTTGAATCCTTTTGGTAGGTTGGTGCTTTGTAACTAGTACTCTAGGGTTGAATACTTGCCTTTTTAGTATCTGTTATACCTCATGATAGTTGAGTGATTTTACTTCATTACTTCCTTCTCTCACCCATGAGCTGAAAATACTATTAAAAATTAACCTTAAATTGTAAAAATTTTCCCCCAGCTTTTTTATTTTCATTTTATATTGAACTTATTCCTGAACCATAAGTTTTTGTCTTGTCAATTTCTTCTGGGATATCTTTTTCTTCTGTGTGTCCTCCTCTTCTGCTTTAGGAACAATTTGCTCTTTTTCAGTAAGGATTATTTTAGTGTAGAAGAACTTATGTAGGGCTTAATCTGACTATGACAATTGTGAATTCAGTGGTGCATCTTGGGCTTTTTCACCTGGATGTATTCCATAATGAGAAAATCTACCCATCTCAACTCTGAAGTTTTGCATTTCTCTGCATTTTAAGCACGTGCAGTAAAAACTCAGCTCTCTCTTTGGGCCATTGACACTGCTTCCAGTTCCACTGTTTGACCTGGACACATCTACCAACTCTGCCATTGTAACAAGAGAAAGGCACACACTGCTTCTGTAGAATGACATCCTTCAGATAATTGGTGGCTTTCTTTTCGGTTATGCATATCTTGATGCCCTGGCATTTTTACAGTGTTCTAAAAAGGAACTCACCTTAAAGGGAACCTCTTGATTTGCAGGGCTCGGGTTTTTCTTGTCAAGTGAGTATTGAACCATTTTCAGAGATCATCTAAGACTGCAGATGGTCAGAGAGAAATTATGAAGCTTTGAATAATAATTTTCTCTGAAACCAAATGCCTCACTTTTTGTGGTCTGATTTATTTTGATCTATAGTTCATATTTTAACCTGTGCAGAATAGAAGATGTAGGCATTCTAGGTTGAAACTGATAGTATAGAAAAGAACTGGAAGTTGTTGCAAGAGATTTTTAACTAGGTTTACCTAGTGTGGTAGTCTCTGATTCTTATGAGAACTAGTAAAAAGAAATTAGCTGTTAGATTCTTATTAATCTACATAAATTATAGGTATATAGCTACCTGTGTTTTTAGTAAAGCACCAAAATAAGTTGCTTTGATGATTCTGTTGTCACAACACAATTGAAAATAATGTCACAGGTAAATATGAAATCTGAAGTTTCTCCTAAAGGGTCTTCAGCCACCTTAAAAAAAAAAAAAAAAAAAAAAAAAAAAAAAAGCCAAATGAACAAAATAGTATTTCCTCTGACCCCATACATTTTTTTCATTTTTTTAATATTCACTTTATAATTCTTATTTGTGTGTTTTTTTTTTAAGTTTATAAAGTTTCTTCTGTGTTCTTTCTCATTTGTATAAATAATTTGAAATAGGTGGGGCATATGTTAATCATTCCACTTACAGATGAAAGCAGTTAAGGGAATTAAGTGACTGCTCAGGGTCACAACACTTAAATGATAGAACTGAGACTGAAATGCAGACTTTTGCCTCTAAATATTGCCATGCTCTAGAGATTTAGAGAATGTGGCTTTTAAAAGTTGGTAGAATTGAAGTCCTGCCTGGTGTCTGACAGTAAATGGTTTGCTACTGGAACCTCACAAGGTTGTTGAATTAAATAATAAAATTATATAAACCTCTTAAAGTGCTTGGCACTAAGTATTCAAATAACAGTTTTCTTGTTCTTGTTAGTTACTTCAAGATGGCTGTGAAGATTATGCTTTGTATATGAACATATTTTGCAAACTGAACAATACTGTTAATCATGATGGCTTGCTAAACTGTAGAATTGTCTTAGCATTTACATATTAAATCTTACTTTCTGTCTTTGTCAGTGACTTGTGATTATTAAGGAACTTTGAGAAAGCAGTAAGTAGTTCGGGATTGGGGGGATGTGAAATGATAGGAAAGTCTAAAATTGCATTAGGACTACCTTCCTCTGTAGATCAGTATTGCCCTCGTAGGATGATTTGTTTTAGAGGTTGGGTATCAGAGAATACATAATCCATGGCTTTTTTTTTTTTCAAAAGGATTTTTTCTTCAGAGAAGCTGAACCAGAAACCCAGGCTGATACAGATGTACGATTGATAGACACCTCTCTAAGCTGGCCCATTTGTTTGCTAGTTAAATTTAATGACAACTTTCATTGTAATCTCTCTTACCGATACCCTTCAAGACATTTTTGTGTTGCTCTGTCTTTTTACCTTTGGTTATAAGTTCCTTGTTGAAAACATGCTTTAGTAGGATTTTATATGCTTGATTTTGTGACTCAAATACCTCTGTGTACATATAAGATTTCAAAATACTTAGGAATGTTAATTTCATCAGTTTGAACAGATTTCTTCTAGAACAGGTAAATTTGAAGTCTTGTTTTCAAACTTCATGTGGAGAATTTCTTAAATCAGATTTAGCAATTTTCAACTGCAGAGTCGCTGATTCACATCTGAGAATTTACATTTCTGACAAATTTCCAGGTGGTGTTGATACTACTCTTTGGGGGCCATGTATTGAACCATTGGTAATTAAAAAGGATAATAGACCAGAGGTGATTTAAATTATCAGTTGTGTTAAGAAACAGTTTATCGACTCTTTTATTTTAAAGCTTTAAAAGTCCAATTGTTCTAATTGTAGTGTTTAATGTAAGTGTTCACGTTTGCCTTGGCCTAAACTGTTTTGTGAGTATGTATTTAATCATCTTTTATGTTGATGGTGTGTAGAGATGACGCTTTGAAAGAATCTCAATATCAGAGAAAAGGGATGTAGTGCACATAGGGGGCTGCTGACAGATTTAGCAATATAGTTGGGTGACCTTAGTTCCTAGAAGCTGTAAAGAAATAATCATCATCTATTGAATGCTGTGTGCTAGACATATGCTAAGTTAAATTCTTAATATCTTTTTTCATTAAAGCCCCATACAATCCTGAGAAACATCAGACCAAAGAAACTGTGTTACCTCTATGATTTTATAGTTTTTGTATATGATAGTGCTTAATTGCCTTTTGGGGATATGTGTGTGTGTATAAATGTATAAACAGGATTTTAGATTTTCTTACCCCATCTCTTAATAATAGTGGAGAGTTTTCAAAATGGTCTGCCAGTGTCAGAACTGTGTACTCTGAATGTAAATTAAATATGATTAATTTACATTAATAAATATGATTAGAGAAGGGGGCATTAGGAACTCAGTGCTGCCGGCTACGGTGGTGTGTGCCTGTAAGTGACAGCTTATGGGGTTGCGGCTGGGACTGGGGATAGTGGTTCGAGTTCCGCCTGGGCACCATAGCGAGACTTAGTCCCCCCCAAAAATAGCTGGGCGTGGTGGCATGCGTCTGCAACCCCAGCTACCTGGGAAGCTAAGGCTGGGGATTGCTTGAGTCCGTGGTACCATGGGCAGCATGAGCCTGTGGAGCCACAGGCTAAAATAGCAAGACCTAGTCTCAAAAAAAAACAAAACAAAACAGTGCTGCTTGGAATTTCATGGTGATTTTGAATTTAAACTTCTAGGTTGATATTAAAGTTATTTAATGACACATATTTTCCTCCCTTTATTGATAGATTACAACTCTTTTTTTCCTCTTTGCTTTTTGGAGAATTTCAAGATGATTTAATAACTGCACAGCATATTGGGCTACTCTAAGAGGAAGAATTCCCTAAGCCATGTTTCTCTGAGTGTGGAAGAAGAGTATAAAATGTGAAGTATGAGTGCTCTATAATTGATTTGTTAGTCTGTGTTGGTGGATGATCTTAAGAAAACTGATAATATCATGTACTGATTGCAGAAGTAGTTTGTGTAAATGGTTCTTGAATTTCTAAGATTCTGGATTGTAAGGGTTGACTTCATTACCTTATAAGCAAAGTATCTGCCGTGTATAGAATTTGGGACACTTTCTCCCCTGTATCCTTTCACATATTTGTATTACAGTCACTGTCAGTTAGAAACATTTTAAAGGACTGTGTATTTGATTAAGAATAATTTTACAGGGTAAAACAATGCACGGGCTATTTTTTCCTTCTGTTAGAATAATATGGATATAAGAATTTATATAGTAGGGTGTTTGTTTTGAGGTGAAACACAAATAATTTTAGAGAGATAATATCTGAGAAAACATTAATGCTAAAAGTGAAGTGCTCCAGTGATTTTGTATTGAAATTTGTGTAGCCACTTATTTATTTAGTTTATTAATGCAGTATTCAACTTACAACGGTGTTCCCTCTTCCCCTTTAAGGTCACGTGGCAAAACGAATTTTTTAGTTTAACATACCAGAATAATTTTTACTCTTTTTTTATGTTTATTCCATTATTCTACATCAATTGCCTATATTAACATCTTTGATGTAAATTACATCTAGATGTAATTTATACAGAATGATGGTGCATAAGTAGATGTTGGTGAGCATCCATATGAAACAACTAAGAAATTAGTCTATTTTGTGTGTATCTGTGTAAATATGCTATTTTGTACAGTAGTTTTTGGTTACTCTGTTGCTTTGGATTCTATACCTTATTTCAGTATGGAAATTTGTGGTCATTATACAAATTAGAAAAAAATTTTAGTACTGTGTCATATTAAACTGCCAATGAAATGAATAGATAAATACAATTAGTAATAATATGATACAAATTTAATTTTGGTTGTTTGAAAACATAAGAACTGTATTGGGCTCTCCCTCCTCTTGCTCTGTGCTCTAAATGTGCTGAGTCTGTAGCAGTGGTACGGCCTGCTTCTCCATACAGAGTGCTGCCAGTACTGGCTTTTGATCCAGCAGAATACAAAGCTCAGCAGGCCAGGCAATTTATATTCCTTGGTTTGCTTTCTGAAGAGAGGGAGGGTTTAGAAACCTTTCACTTGATGTGGTCAAGGTTAAAGAAAATGTTCTGTGACTTATTATAATATGCGGTATTTACATACAGTTTTGTTTACATGTCTCTCTCTGCTAATACTGAGTTAGGACTAAAGATTGCCACGTAGCATTTTGTGGTTTCAGATAATTAGTTAAAAAAAAAAAATTCCCTGTAACTAGCAATGCTAACAGGCACAATTTCTATCCATCTGTTTCTTATAGGAAAGATGCTTGATACATTAAGGTTTTTGTTAGTGTCTTTAATTAGTTTTGAAGTTTGCATTTTTTAATTATATAAAAATATGTGACGAGGTATCTGAATGTTAAAATCAATACAGAAGCATATATCTAGGATGAAAATCTTTATTTCTACCCTGATCCTTACTCTCTTATTATAGGAAATGATTATTCATGGTTTGAAGTATATTTTCCAAGACTTTTCTATGTATTTACATATTTATGAGTATACCTAATAATACTTGTCATTTCATAGATGACATTATATTTATGAATTTTCCCCATAGATTTGTTTTTTCTACTTACTGTGTATGGAAGACCTATTTATTCTAGTATGTATAGATTTCATACTCTTCAACAGCTTCATAGGGTTCTGTGCATGCTCTCTTTATATGCCATTTTTACTTAGATATATTAATAACAATGATGACATTTCAAGCTTAGAGAGAAGTGCAGCATAAACATAAAAGAACACCCATGTACCTGCCACCTAGATTTAGCAAATATTACTGTTTTATCACACTAAAGAAAGATATAAAACATTGTATAATGCAATACCTTTTATGGACCTTCTCAGACTTAACTCTTTTCCCTTCCTATCCTGAGGTTAACACTACCAGGCCTGATGTTGGCCTTTAGCTTTCCCTTCCACATTTATTGCACTTGTTATTATCTGTACACTCTGAGTGTGAGACAATTCATAGCTTTGTATATTTGTAAGATTTCCTACTCTTACCACATATAATGAAACTATCTTTTTGTGTATTTTTTGAGATATGTCCATGTTGAAGTAATATCGTTTAGTGTTTTATTTTACAACTACCACACCTTTGATTTTTTTTTTTCATTATTGATGGTAGGTAGATTGTATCTAGTTTTGTCTAAAATAGATGCTTGGAGTTGGTATTTGCTGTGAGCAGAAAATTCTTTTTGGTTTTTCTAATCAGAGCAATATATGCAGGCAGTTTTGTCAGTCAAAGGACATGATAAGATTTGAGAGGGAAAAGACAGTAGTCATTATCTGTTACCGTTCTTAGACTGGTGACTGGTATCTCTATGTGGCAGCTACTTACCATGTGTAGCTATTGAGCAAATACACATTCTGCTAATTGAGGACTGTGTTAAAATACATTAGTTAAAAAACTTAGTATAGAAAAAATAAAATATATTCATTTTATATTGTATGTTGACATGAAAATTTTTGGACATGAAATGAAGAGATCATTAAAATTATATTAATATAAATTGATTAGTATTTAATAAGAATTAGTAAAATTAATAATTGATAGAAAAAGAAAGTAAAAATTAATTTCACGGATGTATATTAAATGTATATATAATGCATATATCCTATATACATTAAAATTAATGTAACTACTAAATTTATGTAAAATGGCATGTGACTCACATACTTTATTCATATACTTTAAATAGTAAACTCTGTGAGAGCAGGAACTTGATCTTGTATTCATCATTCTAGTCCTTGTACTTTTAACAATGACAAGTAACATTGGTGGTCAGTAACTGTTTAAATGAATTGATACATTTAGGAAGCAGGAAAAAGTGTTTTCCTTATGGTTCATTTACACCTTTGCTTGTTATAATGCAGAGTTCAGGTACTTTATCTGATTTTTCTTTGCCATTATGGTTGGTAGAAGTTATTTTAAATTTGAGTTTATAAGTATGTTTTTTCCATTTATCACTATATTTTACTTACCTGCACTTTTAAGTTTTTGTGGAAATCGTAAAATCTTTATCACTCATTTTTTTAGTTTTGCTCTGTCATTAGCTCAGTTGTTTTGAAAAATTCTAATATATTTTTAAGTTCTTTGATCTAATTGTTTCAAGTTATCTGTTAAAATAACATTTATGAAGAAAAAAGTCATCTTTGTGGGCTGTGTCAGGGTGACTTCAACTGCAAATTTTCTACCACACTATTATTTTCTGAATTCTGAGATCATGTTTATCTTTTTTATATATTTGTGCTTTTTACTTGACAGAATATAAAATTTTTTAGTTTTACACTTTTTAAAATTTTCCCTTTTTTCTCCTCCATTTTTATTGAGCTATAGTGGACATACAACATAGTGTGTTTAAAGTGTACAGCTATTGACTTGATATATTCATAATTTGCAAAATGATTACCAGCACAGCATTAGCTTACACTTCCATCTGACCATATAACTATCATTTTGTGATATGTTAAGAACATATATGTTCTACTATCAGCAACTTTCAAGTATATGATACAGTATTATTAACTATACTCATCTAATGTTTAGTAACATTAGATCCCAGATCTTGTTCCTCTTAGAACTAGATGTTTGTAGTCTTTGACCAAGACTCACACCCTGCCCCTGTAGTTCTGCTCTGTTTCTGTGAGTTTGTTTTTTTAGATTCCACATATATAACATATGTATCTTACTTTAACTTATTTGACTTAGCATAATATCATCAGGGCTTATGCAAGTTATCACTAATGGCAGGACATGCTCTCTCATGACTGAATCGTTCATCATAACACACATACCTCATATCTTTACTTATTCACATGATCGTGATTGCTTAGGTTTCATAGCTTGGTTATTATGTAGAATGCTGCAGCAAACATAGGAGCACAGATACCTCTTTGAGATCCTGTTTTCATTTCCTTTGTATTTATACTGAGTGAAATTGATCATACAGTAGTTCTAACCTTGATTTATTTATTTATTTTTGAGACTAGGCCTTCCTAATTTTTGCCTGGGAACCGCGGGCTCATGTTGCCCAGGGTACCACAGACTCAAGCAATTCCCAGTCTCAGCTTCCCAGGTAACTGGGATTACAGGCACATACCACCATGCCCAGCTATTTTTTTGGGACTAGGTCTTGATATGTGCCCCAGCAGGACTCAAACCACGGCCCCTGCCATGGCTTCCTAGACTGCCACCTACAGGCTTGTGCCACCATGCCCGGGCATCTAACTTTGGTTTTTTAAGGAACTTCCCTACTGTTTGTCATGGTGACAATCCCAGTAACAGTGCACATGGGTTTCCTTTTCACCACACCCTCATTTTTAAATAAAATTTCTATGATGATCATCTTAATGGGTATAAAGTAACATCTCATTGTGGTTTTGATTTGCATTTCCCTCATGATTAGTGATGTTGAGTGCCTTTTCATGTTCCTGTTGGCTATTTATATTCTTTGGAACAATTTCTAGTCTGTTCCTCTGCTCATTTTTTAAAATCAGGTTCTGCCCCTCCCCCTTTACTTTCAACTTATATAAAGTTCTATCTTTCTATCTTTTAAAACATAAGAGCTTGATAGATAGTCCTAAAGGTTTATTTCTGGATAATAAACCTAAAGGTTTATTTCTGGATTATTTATGACCATTTAGGTCTTTCGATTTTGGTTTTCCTTCTATTTTAGGGGATCTTGATTATTTCCCTGTTTCTGCATTGTTTGAATTTCATCAGACTTATTTTTGAGTTACTTGTGTTGAATATACATACTCTGCTGTAGTTGGTTCTTTTACTTAACGGTTAGCTGTGGGTAGTGTTTGAATAGGACTCTTGGTTATAAGTAATAGAGACCAGCTGTAGATTATGTAATGTAGAAATTTATGTGAGATAGTAGGGGCTCAGGGAGCTCAAGGATAGGAATGCAGTTAGACTTGCTCAGAAAGAGGAAATGGAGGACTCCTAGAAATTCAAACAACATTTATTGTATTTTCACTTCTGTTTGCTCAATTCTTTTTTCTTAGACATTCAGTTCCTAATCATGTCCCCATTTTTTCAAATCTCTGCTCCTGATCAAGAGGAGCAGAAGGGTGCTGTAATAAACTTTAATTTCCTGCTCTTTATTTCCAAATTCCCAGAAATCAGTGTGTTGGAGGTCAGATTACTGATAACAGGGTTTCTCAACCTCTGTGATAACATTTTGGTTTGAAATGAATTTTGGTTTGAAATGAATCTTTGTTGTAGGGACTGCCCTGTGCATCATGGATTATTTAGCAGCCTCTCTGACCTCTGTCAACTAAATGCCAGTAGAATTCACTTTCTAATTGTGGCAACCAAAATATATCTAGGTATTGCTAGAATCCTTT
>PVHY01013484.1:0-41227 GCA_004024945.1 Uropsilus gracilis | reverse complement strand
GGGGTAGGGGAGGCCGCGGACGCAGAGCTGGGCTTGCTGGAGCGGGGTATCTGCATGCCGGGCGCAGGGCACTGAGTCACCGCCGCGGCCGCGTCCTCGCGCTCTCCCGGAGGTATCTCCGGAGAAGGCGGAGCAAGGTCAGCCGGGCAGCGCTTCAAGGACAGCGCGCGCGGCTCCAGCATGCTGATGGCCTGCGGGGCTGCCGGCCCGCGCCCGGACGCTCCACTCCTACCGGGAGGCAATCGGGGGCTTTCTGCCCACCGTGCAGGTCTTCCCTCTCCCCAACTGCAGCGTGCCGCTGTGCATCAAAGTCCTTGCCGTCACCGAGACACCGGGACCTTGTCCCGTCGTTAGACCCACTCCCGATTCAGGTCAGGCAGCCAGCCGCTTCGCCTACGAAGATCCCCAAAAGCTTTTAGTAAGTCACTATGTCTGGAAATGTTTGTGCTTCAAGAGTGCACGCCAGGGAAAATAAACACACGTAATGCCAAAGTCGTGCCTAACCCCCAAGTTTCCCCCGTTTTTTTCTCTCCCATCAGCCTCCTTGTCCTGTGCCCTGCGACAGCTTGTCATCCCCACACCTTCATAGCCCAGTGCTCTCTTCCCTTACCCGAGTCCCGCATGACTGGGTCTAAGAAGCCCTTTCTCACTAACCACAACCCACTGTTCTGGAGCCAGGTCAGGGGTTCGACTCGATAGAAACTGCAAAATTGAAAGAACTTAGTGGGGAATGTACCCAGTACTCTGACCTTGATATTTGGTAGTCCTGTCTTCGAACTTGAAAGACCACAGATCCCAACGCTAAATCTCCTGGTTAGGGTTCCACCAACAACGTGGATTCATGTTAGTTCTCATGGGCCCCCTTGTCGTCTATAGTGTTATGTTTCAAATAAATCGTATCCAGGAAATAGCAAGTCGTTTTTTAACCAATTAAAGAAATGACACATAAACATTTGAGCAGCCAATTATAATAATCCCTCTATTCATTTGGCATCTTATATACCAAAAAGTACTTGCTCTTACATATAGTATTACTCAAGAGTCTCCTGGCCTCTGGCTAACCCATTTTACAGTGGAAAGCACCAAAGTTCCAGTTGCCCAGAGTAACTCAGCTGGTAAGAAGTCTTGGAATCAGAGGCTGGCTCTCCCCCACACTTCAGGCAGGGCTGGCCTTCTGGGATTGGGGCTATTGTGTTTGTCCCCGGCTCCCCCCTGAACCTTACTGTTCCCCTCTTGCTGTCTCCCATTCTCAATGTTTGAACGAGGAAGCCCTGCTTCACTTTGAACTGGGTGCATAAATTATGTAGTATATCCTGCCTACAGATCCAGGTTGACGAGTACTCACTTTGTACCCAGATGGCCCTCACTTGAGAAGTTCCTAGTAACATCACCACCACTCCGGGCAAGGTGATCTCTTTTCCTTTCTTCTCCTGCTTATTCTCCACCACCCACCAGGTGCCCACTCTGACAGTGAGCGGTCTTTGGATATATACTTCCTGGGAAAAATAAACCTCTCTTCAAAGTCATGAATCCAAAGTATTCGAAAAACATGCGGCTTGCTGGATTTTCACAATCTGGACAGACATAAAAGCATTATCAGTCCCCAGCATAGTCCCCTATTTTCAGTTATTGTGGACTCCAGAGGAACCACTGCTGAACTTCTAATATCAAAGATCAGTGCTTCCTGTTCTCACCTGTTATACAAATGACACTGTCATAACTTAGGTGTTCTTTTATGTCAGCCTGCCTTAGGCCACCACTGATTGTGAGATCCACCCATGCTGATGTGCCAAGTACACAGAATTCCAATGCCCTCAAGATTCTGTATCCTCTGCACACACACCTTCTGCCAGTTATTTGATAGAGTATTCACCAGGGTTTTGCTGTGAAGTTTGGCAGAACCAAGATCCAAATGAGCTGCTTTCAGATGGGGGCAATTGTTCTCAGGGGGCCTGATTAAGTGAGTCTTGAAAAGGGACCAGGCTCTCTTCAGTGAGACAGGAAGTGTGAGAAGGGTTGGCACCAGGGAAATTCTACATTGTTGACTTTGAAAACCAAGGGCACCATAGCCTCCAAATGCTGAGACTGACTCATGGCTGAGAAGCAGTAAGGAAATGAGAGACCTTGGTCCTCCAGTCATAAAAAAGACCTTGCATTCTGTCCATAACCTGAGTGAACTTGGAAGAGGATCCAGAGGTCCAGCTGCTGACACTTTCACTTCAGCCTTTAGCAGAGAACACAACACTGTGACCAGATGCAAGTCTAGCAACTGTGAGCTGGTAAGTGAAGTTGTTTTCCACAACTGAATATGAGTTGACTTGTTTCACAGAGATAAAAAACTAACACTTAGAAAGTGCTATAGTTTAGACAGTTGATAATTTATAGCTATAACTGTCCATCTAAACTGTGCACACTCACTGATCCAGCCTGCTGTTGATGCACATCTGGGTGTGCTGCCGTAAGCCTTCTGGGTGTATCTTTTGCTGAATAGAGCTAGCATGACTGCTGGGTGTTGTTATTTCAGAATCAAATTGCTGGGTCATAGAGAATACATATGCATGTTCAGCTTTAGCGATTACTGCCCACCTGTTTTCCAAAGAGGTAAGTTGTTTTTATGGTTATTTTATTCACACTTGCTATGACTTAATAAGCAGTCCCCATCTGAGCGGACTTGAAGATAACCTAATTCACAACAAGAAATGCACCAGGCCAAGAGCCACATAGGCTAGGGAAAGCCACACCTGTATACTTTAGGTGCTGACCCTGCTGTGTGCACCTGTGTGCAGGAGCAGTGATAGAGACTGGGGTTGACATTCACCCCTGTTGGAACTCCATGACCAGCTTCTGCAGGGGATGATTCTAGATCACTTGATACTGCAAATGACCAGCAGCCGCTGATGCCCTTCTGCTGACACTGCTTTTCTAATCTTGATGCCTTTCCACCCTGACTACCTCCACAGCAACTCAAACATGCACACAGACACAGCCTCTGGGTGGACTCAGGCTGAGAAGCTTAGCATGTAGGGTTCTGCAGACCCGGGTGGCACTCTTCACATGGAGCTAGCTTCCATTTTAAGCTGAGTTGATATTCTGATTGTAGAATTGCAGAAAACATTCAGAAGGCCTTGCAAACAAAAGAGTAAACACATGGGTAACTGATCATTCTGCCAGATTCAGTGAACACCATTTTTATATCCTAATTGCCAGGAGCGGGGACAGCTGCATCATTGTTTAAAACACACACTCACGCACAATTAAGTCAGCAACGAATGTCAACAATGGCACAATCTGCTAAATTACTGATAACTGATGGGCATTACTCATGCTGCGAGCATTGTCTCCAATGTAAAATGAAAAGATTCCTTTTATAAAAAGACCTCAGAGGTTTCTACTGGTTTAAGAAAACCGAGTTTTGTGTCACACAGCACAACAGCAACCTGCCAGATTATGTAAGTGACATTCCTCCCATGTGTTCAAGGAGTTTGTGATAAGTACATGCTGTTCTTGTGCCTCTTTATATCTGTGTTAACGAGGCAGGCTTCCAGAGCCTGATTCCTGGTATGGGATACTCCGGAATCAGGGTGTCTTATGGCCAGTGAGCAGACTGTTTAGTGACAACCTCAGACTCTGAAGAGCCATGGTTTAAGTGGTCAGCTATAGACATGTCATCAGTCTTGTTTTCAATAAATTACTATTGTAGACTAGAACTCAGATTTAAAGCCCTTGTTCAGTTCCCTTATGAAGTATGACTTGTTTTCTAAATAATTAAATAATCTCAAACCTGAGAGACTGCTTCCTTCTGTCCTGGTAGTGCCTACGTGGTGTTCTCCTCTTGCACTTGCCTCAAGTTATACAGTTTTTACCTAAGGGTAGAGACATCATCATTATCACTGACCCATAACAGTTGCATTGCTGCACAGAAAGATTGTTTTACCTCCAAAATGTCATACTCTTACAGTGTAGCCAGAAACAGCGACACTCTCTATATAGTAAGATCACACAGACCACATTTCCATGATAGGTGGCCAAAACAGACATGGAATATTCTTGCTCACATTAAAGGCCTGGGGCAGAAACACTGGGATCAGGTTCTCTCCTTTGAGGAAAAGACCCGACCCATTCGACTGAGAGGATGTGTTTAATTTCCAACCCAGTGTTGGACTCTAGACACACATTTTGTTGGTTTGTACAATGTTAGATTTTCAAGAGCATGTCCTATAAATATAGCTGCTTAGATCTAATATTCCTTAGCGACCTGAGAAAGGAGATGAGAATTTCACCATGATCATTCACTTTATTAATTTTTTTTTTTTGACCAGGTCTCACTATTTTTAACTGGGGAAACGCAGGCTCACATTGCCCACGGTACAAGAGACTCAAGCAATCCCCAGCCTCAGCTTCCCAGGTAGCTGGGATTACAGGCACGCACCACCACACTCAGCTATTTTTTGGGACCAGGTCTCACTATGTTGCCTGGGTGGGTCTCAAACCTGCTGACTCAAGCAATTTCCATTCCCAGCTGTACTCAATAGGCTTGCACTTAAAGGCATGTACCACTGTGCCCGGCTTGATCATTCACTTCTAAATAGCCAGGAGAGGTTTCCCATCCTAAGACCTATTTGGACCTATATCATTTAGCTGCCCTTCTGCCTTCTAGAAACTCCAGGCATTCTGGAGATGTGATGGGAACATCTACTCTGTTAGGTGTTACCAGGAAAATCAGCATCAGTAAGTCACAGTCTGTGCCTTTAAAGGCGTTTGCAGTCAGTGAGAAAGATGCATAGGTAATAATCTACAGTCAGAGAAGGCAGCCCCACCACTGATCTCTCATTGTACCAACTTAGCCCAGTTTGGAGGTGTTGGGGTGGGGGAGGAGAAGAAGGGGTGAAATGGTAAAGAAGGTTTCCAGAGATAGTGTTTCACCTGAATTGTGACAGGTAGGCTGGTGAACCATGTAAAGCGGGACACGGTTTGCTGGGCAGAGTAACAATGTGGGCAAAGACTGGCAGTGGGAGCAGTGGCAGAGATGGCTCAGCTTGGCTGGAGAGAAGAGGCTGGGCACGTGGGCAGGAGCCAGGGCTCCGTGTGATTTTATCCACAGAACCATTGCAAGATTTAAGGGAGAAGAGAGATCTGATCAGATTGCCTTTTAGATAAATCAGTCTGCAGGTTGGAGATGAACAGTTTGAGGGAGAAATGCCAAAGAAGGCATGGATGTAACAGCTTATATTTCTCACTGACAGCATCTCAGACCCCCCCTCCCTGCTACTGCAGCCCCTACACACACCCTGCTGGCAGGCAGGGCCACCACTGATCTCTCATTGTACCAACTCAAGAACAAATTCTCTGCCTTCTTCCAGGGGAGTAGACCAGAAGCAGAGACGTTGGATTATTGCTTCATGAAAGCTGTCAGATTTTAAGTGCTTCATTATTCAATTCATTTGTTATTCATGGAAAATGGTTAAACAGGATTAGGGCTGGTCCAGCTCACACTGGGACATCAGGGCACTTGTCTCTGAGGTGCTCCTTTGCCACTTACTAGGGTTCCTTCTGCTCCACAGATTCCTGGTGTAAAATCATTGTGCTTCTCCTCCCTTTAAGAACTCCGCTCTAGAAAAAGACTGCATTTTCATATGTATTCTAGTGTTCCTGATGGAGAGAACTTGAACCCAAAGCATCATCCCTGCCTGTAATAAAGGCAATATGCATTTCTATGACACTCGGAGCACTGTCAAGTGATATCCCGGTGACCTTCACCTCAGCTGCATCCTCACACGTGTCCAACACAAACTAGTATGGAGTTTTCTGCAGAAACAGTATCTGACTTTGTAATTGAAAATGGGATTCATTTTAAAGAATGTTTCTTGTCATCCAATGACAATATTGTTAAAAGAGCCGGCATTTGTCAGTTCAGGTATTTAGGATGGTTAAATAACAGCTGCCACACCAGCCTAGTAGCAAAAAAAAGTGTGGATTTATTGAAGTAAAAGAAACTCCTGACAGCAGGAGGAGGTTCAAGGGAGGAAGTCTGCTCTAACTCCGACTTGCCTGTGACTATATTTGTAAGATTTCTCTGTTGTCCAGTGTGTCTGGCAGTTAGCTAGGTATCAGGTGGTTGGGAAATTTTGTTAGGGGTTGTTTTTTGTTCCCTAATGGCCCTCTAACTGGATCTTACCCTGGATGGCAGTCAGCTCTGCAAAACACCTTGGTTTTACTGGGTGTTGCTTTGTTTAAGATCACTGTTGTGTATCTAGCTCTTTCCTGTCCCCAGCCCCTTAGTCTCAATAATACATATCTATGAAAACAAGATTAGTGTATTCAGTCTGAATACCCAGGAGAGAATGTTGTCCACAGGAGTAGCCATCAACACGACAGAGTAGCTTTACAACACTGTGGGCTCAACAGGCTGTCACACAGGTCATGGAGAAATGGCTGTACAGCAAGGATCAGAACACTTTTCTGAGAAGCAGGGAGTAAATACTGTTAACTCTACCATTTCTACTGCGTACACCTCTGCTGTTACTGTAAGAAAATATAATCTAGAAACGAATGGGTGTAACCAGAGTTGGCCCACAGGCTGCAGTTTGCTGATCCTTAAGTACCATGTGTCATGTGGAGCCCCATGTTCCTAGCCCTTTTGCCTACAGAGTCACTGTAGAAGGCATGTGCCCAACTTATAAGTGTGGATACAAATTATATTTGTTGTCTGAACACCTTGGTCTGGTGTCTGGCTGCAAAGGCCCTGACAAGGCTGACAGTGTCCTGGATCCTGGAGGGGCTGCAGGAAAGCAGGAACAACTTCAACATGAGCACTCAGAAGTCATGAATTAGGTCACAGCTCTGGAACTCAGGAAGGACACTTTTCCAACCCACTGATGTTCTCAGTTGTAAACTAGAAAATACGTATTCCTCCAGGTAGGAATTTGTGAAGATGTCACGTAAGAATGTAGGAATATTTTATAAACTGTAAAACTATGCAACTTTCAGATCAACAGCATCATTTACTATGTGTGAAGATATTTCACAAATGTTGCATCTCAGCAACTTGTAAGGCAGTCAGAGGCCCTTGGTGGCCCTCCCCTTCCCCTGGCAACACCGAACTATTTCAAGTGCCCAGATGTCTGCTAGCTGAGACCCTCTAGCATCCTCATAAAACCCAAGACCAGGACCTGCTCCTTTCCAACAAAGTGTACCAGTCTTGAGTCCCTCTATCTTACCTACACACCTCTGAAGCTAACCTAAGGAAATATGGAATCACAGGAAAAGAAATGTCTTTAGAGTCAGAAACCTGTTTGGGCCGGGCGCAGTGGTGTGCACCTGTAATCCCAGCTATCTGGGTGGCTGAGGCTATGGGTCACTTGAGTCTGTGGGTTCGGAACTACCTTGGGCAACAAAACAAGACCGAGTCTCAAACAAAACAAAACCTATTTAGTGCAACCACTCACCAGCCACCTGAATTCAGACTTGACAATGCTACTGGCAACCTCAGACTTAGCCTATAAAATTAGAGAGCTGTGGTTTTCAAAACTTTTTCCAGCAGTGAAACCCTGGTTTCAAAGCAAAAGTATGCCATGTCCTCCATCATCATCCAGCCTCCTTCTCTGCCTAAGCAGCAGCCCCTGAGACACCATGCTAGGGCTTGTTGAGTCCACTGGACTCAGTGATGCCCCAGATCCCCATTCCTCTTTAAATTTCTCAGATAAGTGCTTTCATGCCGATCTGAGTGGCAATATAATGTCCCGTCCAGAATCATTTTCTTGAGGAGCTGTATATTCTCATAACTATATAATCTTATGAATTAATATAAAGATGGAACTTCAGGCACCATGGATCTGACACAGGTAACTGGAAGACTACCTGGATCCTCTGAATCTTACCACTTGGGTTATCCATTCAGCTTTTGTTAGGACCTAATCTCTTGAAGTTACTGTCACTTTTTCAGGACAATGAGTGGCTTCTGTGCTTCACAGTTGGGGGCTGAGGACAAGATGTCTTTCATGTGAGTATGTGAGTTCCAATCAAGTTCAACATTCAGGGACGGGAATCCCCCCCCCCCCGGCCAAATGACAAGACAATAAAGATATACACTTTTTCTCTGTTAAATACCTATCAAGGACCCTGAGAGGGGCTCCATTCAAAAAGGTATTTGAAGAAGCAGGCTCCCTCTAGCTCATTCCTCTAATATCCCAAGGATGTAGTTCTTATGCTCATGTTCCAAGGCAGACAGTAGAGCTCCAGCCATCACATCTAAGGTCTGGTTAACACGATGGAGGACAAGATAAAGAAAGGTACATCTCTCTTCCTTTCAGGACATCCCCCAAAGTCTCACATAACACTTCTGTTCACACCTCACTGACTAGCCTGTGTCAGGGGTTATTCAGAAAGGAGGTCAAAGAAACTAGTCTTCTAGTTGGGCAGAGAAGGAAGGAAAGAGGAAGTTCTCTGACCAATGATACATTCCATGTCAGGAGCTAGTCTGCCAGAAGGGTTACAATTCCCACCATTTTGGCTTTGGGAGCTGTATGTTGACCTGGACTCAAGAGAATTTTATCTGGATATCTTCATAGTCTTAACACTACACTTTCAATGTCATTTGAATGGCTGCAGATGAGAACTGCATAAGTAATAGTGAGTATGAACTTTAAAATACATTTGGATTCAATAGCTCTATGCTACAACATTCCTATTTTCTCTTTAACCTTTCCAAAAAAAGTATAACATATGCATAAACAAGTGTGCAAATCGCGGTGTACAGCTCCATGAATTAGCACAAAGAAAAGATACCCATGTAATTACCACTATGACAAATGGAGACAGGACCTAGCCCCCCGCCCCTTCCCCCAGAACCCATCTGGTGCTCCTTCTAGTCTACGGTGTTCATCTGGCACCCTTTCCTTTCTCTACCCTCCTTCCTTCCTCTGTCTTGTCCCCATCTTTTCTTCCCAGGCCTCTCAGCTACCTCAGGAGAGGTGCACCTTTTTGAGAATGTTCCACCTTCTAGCAGAGTGAAAACGGTATGAGCTTCAAGTCAGACTTACCAAGCTGTGCCTCTCAGATCCTTGCTCGTGAGTTTTGTGAAGCGGAGCAGGAGTAATGTCTATAGCTAAGCACTGCCCCGAGGACCAAACCCACTGCATCTTGTCCTTCCCACGGTAGCTTTGACATGCAAGGCCCTCCGAAAAGTATTTGCTGTCCTCAAGGTGCTATTCCCTGGCCCTGACAGCAGCTTCGGAAGAGCGAACTATAGACATCATGGTTAGACAGACAACATTCACAAGCAAGGGGAGCCCAGTCTATGGCAGTTCTGGATGCCAACCCAAGTTACATCATGACTCAGCATAGAGCAGCTCCTCAGACTTTCTACCAGTCCCCATTTCCTGTCTGTTCTTCAACCACATAAATACTGCCCAAAGCCCATTCTCCAGGGAGACCAATTTAACAGCTCTGCCTCCAGTCTCCTGCTTGATGACTACACTGTAAAACTGCCTCTTTTCTCAAAAACGGGTGGCAGGATTTGGGCTTCTGTGCCATAGGTAGCAGGCCCACATTCAGCAAAACACTCTCCCCACTCCGTTGCTGGCCGAGGGTCTTGCCTCAGCCCTCCATCTCATCTGTAGAGAACTGCCTTTCTCTCCTCTGAAGCTGCTTCAGCTCCCACTAGGGGTGCCCACCACCCTGTCAAGAAGGGAACTCCCTCTCCCCTGAATCCAGCAGCAGCAGAACACAGAGCTGAGCACAAGAGACAAACAGGGTGAGGGTTAGAGGGGTGGGAGCTCAGGCTCTACCAACCAGTAGCCCAGCCTGTTTGCTCTGCCACCATCTACTGTTTGCACTAGAGTCTCCAATGCTTCCTTATAGGAGGTAGCCAGGGGAGATCAGAGGCTGACAGTATTATTTCAGGGACAGTGCCCCTCCACCAGCTACAAGCAGCCTCCTAGCAGCGATGTACCTCTGAACAAGGAGCAAATGTCCCTGAAGAAACCACAATCTCCGCCTGCCCGGTTCCCCAGTTCCAGAACTCAGCCCCCACTGGCATATGGGTGGGTACTGCAGACCATCCACCTCCAGAAAAAGGGACAATGCCTTGACAGAGGACACACTACTTCCCCACCTCAAAGGTTTGTTGGGGGAGTGTCCATATTCTTATTAATAAATCCTCTGCATTCCTGGCTGTGTGGGAGGGACACTCTGGCTTTGGGTCTGAGGGAGCTGCCTCTCTCTCAATGACAGCAGAAAAGCAGGAGAAGCTCTGGCATTAAATCCCATCAAAGTCCTTCCTCATAAAGCTTCGAGGGCCCTGTAAGGCCAGGGGACCTGAGGATCCAGGTGTGTGGGGGTTGCTAGCTCATGTTGGTTCTGGGGTGCCCACAGCGTCTGTCCTCCACTCCCATCAGGGTTAATGAAAACTAGGGCCCAGAAATCGCTCAGCAGCTAAGGGGTTCCTACTTAGTGTGAAGTCTGTCTTTGAGGTTGCTATAAAAAGGAGCAAAAATAACAGATGTGCCTCTTGGTCTGTCTTTATGTTCCCTGTTTCATTTATCACACACATCTCACAATAGTTACTCATTTTCACATTTTCCTCAGTCACTTCCTCCCTCCAACGTTAAGTACTTAAAATAACAATTGCCACTATGGGTCAGCCTTGTCCCCGTGCATTGCAGGTGGCTGCTCCAGATTAAGGCCTGTGCCAACAAGTCTCAGGGGACCATGTCCCAATGGCCATCCCTAAAGATACTTTCCTGGCCAGCAACACCATGTGCACCTTTTCCTTCCACTTCCATCACTTCCTTCAGAAGTGATGCTGAAGGGTCTGGTAACTCACCGCCACAACAGAGACCCGGTGACAAGGTTACGCAGGAGAGTAAAAGGGAGATCAGGTCATCCAGCATAGAGAGAACACCAGATTCCAGATAAGACCTGGATTCTGGTTCCATATTATGCTGCCAGCATGCAGTATAACCACAGAGAAGGCTCTTCCCTTCTATTCTCAGACCCCCTCACCTATAATTAAGGGTGTGTGAATGTCTTTCCCATGTTGGGTCCCTGCCTGGAGCCTCTCCAGTTTTCAGCCCTACCTCCTAAAGCTCTTTTCTCTCCATTCCTTGCAAAGCAGGTTTGCAAATGTCATAGTTAACTGCCCATTTATGTCATGCCTGGTCTAATATAAAAGATTCTGGATTAGTATTCTTGCCTCCCAGTAAGGAGTGTCTGAAGACATGTCTTTTGTAAGGTATCTGTGGGCTTGTGAATATTTTCCTCCAGAATGTGATTTATGTCTTCATTTCATAATACTGTCATGTTTAGTAGAAATTTTTAATTTTGATGAAGTCAAAGCTATCTTTTTTTCTTTTATGAGTAGGGACTTTGGTGTTCTAAGAATTACGTTTCCACCCCCAAATTGCAAAAGTATTTTTGTTTTTATTCTAGAAGTCTTATAGATGGCCTTTTGTATTTTAATCTATGATTTATCTCAAATTAATCTTTGTATGGTAGAGGTTCTATTCTATAGACACCGAGTTTCTCCAAGTATGCTTATTGAAGACAGTTCTTTTGCCCTGTGAAATGCATTAATGCTATTGTTAAAAATCACATATGCTCCTGGATGTGATATACTATTCCATGAATTTGTTTAATTATCCATATGCTAATAATATCTATTGTAACTTACAGTATGTCTTGAAATCCGACAGTATAAATCCCTCAATTTCAGTCCTCACAATTGTTTTGCTTATTCCAGGTCCTTTTGCAGTTCATGCACATTTTAGAATCAGCTTATCAATTTCTACAAAAACGCCTGATAGGATTATTATTGGAATGTCTTCTTAGTAAGACATCTGACTTTAATAAATCTCCCAGTGTATGAACATAGAATACATCTCCATTTATTCACTTTTTTTTTTTTTTTTTTGAGACTAGGTCTCGCTATTTTTGCCCATGGAACTACGGCTCACATTGCCGAGTCTGTGGGGTACCACAGACTCAAGCAACCCCCAGCCTCAGCTTCCCAGGTAGCTAGGATTAAAGGCACGCACCACACCCAATTATTTTTTGGGACTAGGTCTCTCTGTGTTGCCCCAAGCGGGACTCAAATCACAATCCCTCACCCCAGCCACTTCATAGGCTGAAGCTTATAGGCATGAGCCACCATGCCCGGCTCATTTATTCACATCTTATTCCGCTTCTCTCAGCAATAAGTTTTGTCATTTTCAGCATGGAGACCTCCACAGCTTCATTAAATTTCTTCTCAAGTTTTATGTTTTTAACTTTATTATAAATGCTATATTAAAAATAAACTATTTTTAAGAAAAGTTTAATTTTAAAGAAAAACAATGAAGATAGTACAGCATTTCCTATGCATCCCACATTCTGCTTCCCCATTTGTCTGTACCTTACATTAGAAAGGCTCAGTAGTTGAATGATATTGATAAATTTTATTAGCTATTTATTTGAAAGGGAAAATTATGTTATTAACAATTTAGTTATTATTATAGTTAAGAGTACAGTTTATTCAGATTTCCTTAGTTTTCACCCAAAGTCCTTTGTCTGTTCTGCCCCATAAAAGATACTGTATCACACCTTGCCATCATGTCTCAGTGGCTTCCCCTCAGCTATGACACTTTCTCAGGCTTTCCTTGAGATAGTTTGACAGTTTTGAGGAGTATTGCTCAGGAATTTTGCAGAATTCCCTTCAGTTGGGCTCATCTGACATTTTTCTCATGGTTAAACTGGGGTTATCAGCTTTTGGCAAGAACATGGAGGTTATGTATCACTGCTATCATGCCCTATTGTCCCATACTATCAACGACGACTCCTCACTGTTGATTTTTGACTTTGGTCACCTGGCTGAGGTAGTGTTTGTCAAGCTTCCCCACTATAGTTATTTTTCCTCCTCTATTCTATATACTCTTTGAAAAGAATCTCCATGTCTAGTCATGTAAGAACTGAAGAGTTATGCTCCATCTCCATTAGTAGTGTCTACATAATTTAATTAAATTCTGCGCACAACCTGTTCTCCACATTTATCCAATCATATAACAGCTTGGACTCATAGGTACTTATTACATATGCTCAATCACAATCAAATACTTATCTTTTACATAAATTGTTCCAGCGTTGACCTTTTAGAAGCTCCTTCAGTTTCCTGTGTTGCTTTGACACAAAGTGTTTTTTGGTTTTTTTACATTTTAAATAGATTTCTTAGGAAAAGAAAAAAGAGAACATCTGCACAGTCACAGGCAGGTAGGAAAATTGCCCATTTTGGGTTTTATTTCTTGTTTGCTGGTTCTTTTAAACATTTTCTTTCAGGCACTGCAAGATGCTCCAGTTTCTCATATCTACACCCTGTTCCAGTTCTAGAACCTGCTATTTCACCAAGAACCCCAGAGCTGTGTTCTTTTTCACTGGAATATAGTTGTTTTCCACCAAGTCAATGATTTTTTTTCTATGTTTTCTTGTTTCACGTGCATATGTTCCCAGAATAGTTAATACAATATATGACCTAGGAACAAATTCAAGAATTTTATTTTCAACATTTTGTCATGAAAAATTTCAACGTTAAAAGAATTCTATAGTGAATACCTAACCCTATTATTTTACTGTTTGTTTCATAACATTTCTATTTCTCTACTATAGCTAAATTCATCTTTTTCTTATTTATATTGAGGTAAAAATGGCTTACAAAATTGCATAAACTTTGGGGGCACAGGTTCATATCCTTTTATTTTCACACCCTGTTTAGATGCATGCTACCACCCCACCCACCACCATACTACCCCCACATATCATCCAGCCGTCTACCCCATTCGCTCCCCCCTCCCCGCCTTTCCCGTCTGGTTGCCTAAATTTTAATGAGATTTCTACAGTTTGCTTTGGTTTAGGTTATCTGTTTGTTTTCTCTATGTCCACATAAGAGTAAAATCATCCAGTATGATCATCCCTTATGACTTATTTCTGTTAGCATAAACCCCTCCAGCCCCATCGATGGCAGATAGTTTCAAAAACCCGATCTGGCTTGTTGCTACTGAGAAACTGTTACTTTGAAAAACAGTCTCATTTAAACAACACTTTCTAAGAATTTGTCACAAGCATGTAGAAACAAATAATTTTGAACACTGAGATTTGCTAGCTCATCAGAAGCTAGAGGCTATTTCCAGCCCTCACCCAGGTCTAGGCCCACATATACATTTAAGCAGAAAGCCTCTCTCCATGCCTGACTCCAAGACCCTGACTTCTGATTGACCTGGAGAGTGGCTTGGGGGTCAGGGACTTTTTTTTTTTTTTTTTTTTTTTTTTTTTTTTTTTTTTTTTTTTTTTTTTTTAACTCTGGGTATTTCAAATGTGTAGCTAAGGTTGAGTGGTCACTGAACATTGTAAAGTATCTTTCCATAAACCTTGATATGTCATTTTCTTTTTTAAAAATTTATTTATATATAAATTTCACATCTTTGTGATCTCTGGGGTTCAACCCCCCCACCCCGACTGTTCCCACCCTTTTTCTTTTCTTTTTTTTTGATGAGTAGGTCTTGCTATGTTGCCTGGGGTGCCACGGACTCAAGTGATCCCCAGCCTCAGCCTCCAAGGTAGCTGAGCGCCGGCTACAGTGCCTGGCTCCTTTTTTTGTGACCAAATCTCACTATGTTGTTCGGAGTAGTCTCAAACCCAGAAACTCAAGTGATCCCAAGCCTCTTGCCTCCCAGCACTTGGACAACAGGTGCATGCCACCACACTCAGCTGTACATCATTTTCTGATGGCTCATGAATAAGCGAACATAAGTACAAGCACTTTTCAACTACCTACATGGTATTCACTAGCACTGTCAGGACCATCAGGGTGGGGACAGCAGGATAAATTTGACAAGTCTCTCAAATCTCAGGCTGCTCATGCTTTAGCGGTTGTTCAGTGTATATCGGTGCTGGGCACTGGTGAGGCCCTGCTACAAGTGTGGATTTCAGGCTGTTCTCTCTCCTCCAAGTTTCCTCTAAGAGCTTTGTTGCCTCAAAACAAAAAAGTTGTTGCAGACATCTGCCTGGTATTCTTAGGTGAGCAAGTTTCACGTGCAAAGAAGCTTCCTTGTTTAGCTTGACTCTGAGGTTTGTATCTGTCTCTCCCCAGAAAGCACAAGAAGATCCTGTTTGTGACTGGCCATCCACTCCACTTCTACCTCCTGTCTGAGTTCTTCTATGTGGGATTTCTTCATCTTTCCCTATCTGACTACGTTCTCTAAGGTCTGTGGCAAAAATTACTTTGTTTAAATAAAAACATTTTTACTCTCATACTTGAAAGATTTTTAAGGAAATTTTGCTTTTTTTTTTTTTCTAATCTCCAAGTAGACACCGAAGTATCTTTTTTTGGCTTACACTGTTGCTGATGAGAAATAATCTGACAGTTTAACTGTCAAACTTTTAAAGACATTTTCTCTTTGAGTTTTAAATATTTTATTTTTATTATTCATGTCCTTAAATTGCACTCTGATGTGGCAAGGTATAAATTTCGTAATTCTGTTGAGAATTTATTACTTTCCTGAATGAGTGAAATGGTATCTTCCATCAATTCTGAAAATTCTTCAAATTTTCTGAATATTTTTCCTTTTCCATTCTTTTCTTCTTTCCTTCTAGAACTCCAATTAGTATACTTCTTAATCTCCAAGTTGCTTAGAAACAAATTATTAAGCCCCATCCTACAACCACAGAAAAGATTTCTTCCACTAAAACCAAAGTATGGCTTTTAAAATCATTTCTCAAGTAACGTGTACACACATTAAAGTTTGCAAAGCAATTATCTAGCTCACTAATAATCAAAACTCTGGACAGTGAAAGGTGTCCACATAGTTTTCAATTTTAATTGCATTTTCATTTTCAACAAGTTCTACATAGTGCTTTTTAGTACTTAGTTGATATGCTTTATATTCCTCATTGCCTGTGTTTATTTTCAGAAAAAGCATTTGACCAAATTCACTCATTCAAGATAATACAGCCCAATAAAGTAGGAATAGAGAAAAATTCCCTCAAATTGACAAAATCACTAAAAACACACAGGTCACATAATTAGTGGTAGCTAATGTGAGGTAGACTGTCATCTTTCACCATCCCTACTCAAGATCACTGAACTTCACTAAAACTAAAAACTGTTCTGCAAAAGGCATGTCCTACATCCACAGTGCCTCAGAATGTAGCCTTATTTGGAGATACAGAGACAATCTATAAGATCATTAATGTGAATCCTAATACAGTATGATTTTTGCTATTATCAAAAGAAGTGTGACTACAGAGGTGGATAAGGATAGAGGGAAGACAATGTGAATATAGGGTGAAGACTGTTATTTCCAAGTCTAAGATAGAGTCCTGGAACAAATCCCTCAGAATTCTCAAAAGGAACCAACCTTAAAGACACCTTGATTTCTTATTTGAAGCCTCCAGATCATAAGAAAATTTATTTCTCTTGTCTAAGTTATTCCAATTATGGAGCTTTTTTATTAGCCCCCCAAAATGCAAACATATTTGAACTTAGCTCAGTAAATGTTACCAAAAAACAAACTATATGCCATCTACAAGAAACTCAATCCAAGCACAGGTTGGAAGCTAAAACTAGACACTGAAAATCAGTTGGTTAAGAAAACAAAAATCCTAGCCCTCATGGAACTTAAATTCTAGGAGAAATGGCTGGGTGCACCAAGGAAGGTGGGTGAAGTGGTTAGGAAAAGGTAGCTAACCAAAAAATTACACTTAAAACCTTGCAGTCATTCCATCCCACCAGCCAATTAGCATGTAATGATACTCAAATTTCTCCCAATTATACATTCACTCAACCAGTTTATTGCTACATCCTTGCACTTTATAATTTTTGAGTTGTCCACTCCATTTCTCTTCTTCAAAATTCTCACCCCACTACAATCTAGATTTACTTCCATCCCAATGACATCCTTAATGAAATTACTTGATGAAATTATGGCCTGTCTGAGAAAAACCAAAGGAAGATAAACATTGCCGTGATTCTTAAATTCTAAGAGGCATATGTGTATCTCCCCATTTGATAGACTACCTCTTCCAGTTAATGCAATTAAAGCAAATGTCAAAAATCTAAGTTTTGTCTGTCCTGTAATCAAGTATGATAGCTCTGAATTTAAATATTTTAAAAAACTTAATGTTTATGGCAGGATCTTTCAACTTCACTGACCTGTCTTCTGAAAATACTTTTACCTGATACCACTCCTATCTCGGCTACTTCTTTTAAACTCGTCTTCCTTTTCTACCTCTCTTCTCTCCTCACTCATCTTCTATGGACTCTTGCACTATCATGGTTTCAGTATTACCCATATGGTGTTGAAGTCTGTGGCTGATCTACTGGCATGTATGCATGACATCCAGAGACATCAGGTTAACTGATTCTTGTTCAAGTTCCATTGCTGTACTGAGTTCAGCAATGACTTGTATTGTTAGCCTGGAGAAACTGAGGAAGACAGAATGTTTTTTTGTTTGTTTTTTTAATTTATATATAAATTTCACAACATTATAATCCCAGGGATTTACAGCCCCACCCCCACCCCCGGAAGTTAAAATGTTAACAATTGTATGGTAGAACTCAATGTGTTGTACTGACTCAATTTAAGATGATCATCAGTATGGAGATTACATGTGAATTTCCCCCAGCCTTATACATATATAACAGGCTGGTCTCTAAGGGAAACTGTTCAGGTTTTTTAAAATACCTACATACCCTATGTACTGTTCTCCCAATCCTCTATTTCCAGCCCTTGTCCCTTTAAAACTTTGGGAATCTAGGTCAGTGTGTTGAATCCCCCCAGTACCTTTCATGTCTGCCATCTGCCTCAAACATACACCTTTTCTTTCTCTTAGTGAATGCCTGCTACTCTCAGGTGTTACATTATTCCACTGTCAGCATGAGTCAAATACAAAGTTGTGCACCGTTTCTTCATTCACAAATATTTATTGAGCACTGACTATGCACCACATACCATGTTAGGCTCTGGGATGCAAGTGAAATAAGTCTATTACCCCTGCCCTCATGGAGCTTACAATCTAGCAGGGAAGAGACAATACACAGTGAACCAACACATAAAATATACGGGTTATGATTAGTGCCACACAGGATAAAAAGTGATGATAACAACAGTTAAGGAACACCTGCTTTTAGGTAGAATGATTACAGGAAGACCCTACCAAGGTGGTTGAAACCTTGTTTGAAGTCTGGCTCCCCATTTACAAGCTACATGACCTCAAGCAAATCACTTACCCGCTCAGCATGTTTCCATACTTGCAAAATGGAGACAATCACACCACTCAGGAATGCTCACCACTGTTAATGATCACAAAAACTTTTCAGTGCCTCACTGCTTCACATGATTTCTTATACACTTTTCTTAATTTTTTAGCACATTTCCAGCCATTCTGAATCTTTTCAGCCCTCTTGACAACCTCCCAACTTCTACAGAACTCGTTGCCTACATATCCTCCTATAGCATCCTGAACTCTGCTTTTTACCACTACACCTTGACTACTCCATTTCACAGATCTGTATATTCTGTTAGAGCACAACTCTGGTGAAGGTAGACACCGATATATGTATGTATTTGTGTGTGTATTATGTTCTGAGTGACTAACAATTTTTGGGTTATAATGGATCTCAAATATTTGATGTCTGAAATTCTAAGCCAAAAATAAATAAATAAACCCAACAGGCATGAAAAATATGAGTCGAAGGGGGCCATGAGTGGTGGGTAGGGGAGAGGAAAAAAAAATATGTGTAAATCAGAAGTGTCTGATGGAAAAAGTCCTGAAGGTGCAGGCAGAAAAAAAGCATCAAAGGCCCATATGACTGAACCAGCTTTCAGGTCTACCTCATTCTCTGGCTGGAGTAACCAGGTGAGGGTGGTGGAATAGGAGAGAAAAACTGATGTAGTGTCTTCTGGTTAAATTAAGAAGGTCATCTGCTGAGATGGGTGGTTTGGAAAATGGTGGTAGTACCTGTGATAATCAATGGGAATGGACAAAAGAACACGATGGTAATGAACCAGTAGGTGACTCAGAAAAGTAACTGAGCACATGTTCAAAGTTGTCTAACCTGGGCATGAAATAAAGAGAAAGCATAAGGAATTAAGTAATAATAGAGTTTTAGTGGACAAAAATGTTGGAAGTAACTCAAATCTCTCATGCTTGCTTGACTGCATGCTGGATCACCTGTTAGGACAGACACTATGGAGGACAGAACTTGAGATGGTGGGGAATGCTGAGTCAGGGAGTGTAGTCTTCAACAACTCTAAAGAAGTAACCAATTACTGGACAGAAGCAGAGGTAGCTGACAGTGCCTTTTGGCATGTGTTGCAATGGGACAGATTTTTGTCAAAAGCCTTAGGACAAATTATTTAGAAATTACAATAGAAGAAAGCTAGCAACTCCAGTGATACATGGAACAAGAACAGCAGTGAGAAGTGAACAGCAGAACTTCAGGTAACAATTTGTTATGGTAAGGCAGTAAGGAGGAAAACCAAAAGGCTGAGATGTAACCAAGCAGTTTAGGAAGGAGAAAAAGTAGGTGGGCAACTGGCAGTGACTCGAATATGTACAGTATAGACAAGTGATGGTAGACAAGGGAAGTTTGCACTTCTTAAGATCACAAAAGAAAAAAAACCCAACACTTCCTTCCTGAAACCTCATGCTTATCCAAACTCAAATGTTTCCCCTAAATGAGTAATTTCCTATCACTTCCTATCCCTGTAAGTAGCACCATTATCCTGATTACCCAGACTCAAGAAACAGATTCAGCACTTACTTCTCTATCAGACACCTAATCTTGAGCCTTCCTTTGGAATGGCTCCACCAACCCTCTTTCTTATTCCTGTGGCTCTCTGAAATCAGTCCTCATAATTTTGTTTATAAATCCCCTATCAGTTTCCTAAATAGCCTAGCCAACTAGTGTTCTCAGTTTCACAGGAGAATTTTGAGGTAGTCTATTTCAGAATCCAAAGTCCATCTCAAAACTTACCTAATTCAATTTCATTTGCAAAACAGGGACACCACTTTTAAAAGGCTGTTATAAGGAATGACAGATTTCTGTGCTTAGCCCAGTGTTGGTTAGTAGGTAAGACAACTTGGTCTTGAAATTTTAAGCCCTTTGAAGTCTGGAATCAGATCTTTTATTCTACTCTATGAAAGACAGCAAATAAATTTGCTGAATAGATTGAAGGCCAAAGAGCTACAACCCATTTTATTTAAGAGTTACATCCTGAAGACTTTTAAGGAAGTCTTAAGTCATTCAGAAACAAAATGCAGTTTGGGAAATGAATGTATGTTAATCAAGAAAATACTTTAAACTTCTAAATGCTAAGTTTTTCTTTCCCTGAAGCCACTCTCAGAACACCAAAATCCAATTGGAAACATAAAATAATAACATCAAGTGAAAAAAGCAATGCTTTGGCCTTGTTTCTATTTTATTCAGTCTTACCACTTTTCCAGTTTGGATTGGATTATCTTTGGCCCAGGAGATCCTACTGGCTTTGGGGAGCTCAGAAAGGTCAAAATGGAGACTGTAAGAGGAAAAAAGACAGCCGGCTACTAAGAGCTGGTCCTAGGCACAATGATCTTTAAAATGTTTCCAACTAAAAATGGAAGATAAAATATGACAATGGGCTGTTTCACAGTGCAAGTAAAAATGTATGAAAAATCATTTGGATACCTATAGCTAGGTGTTTCAAGAATAGATAAGTGTATGTGAAACTAAAACAGCCCAGGGAATTCCCTCCCAATTACTGCCAAAACCAGCTAGCTTACCAGGGTCAGAAGGGTAGAGTCTTTGCGCGGATGCCTGTGTAGAAACAATTGGTGCCTTTCCTTAGAAAACAGCAGGCAGTTGCTCTCATATCAAAAGGTTGGAATATAAATTACCAAATCACTTGGAAAAGTGGTATGATCAAGACCTAAAAGTGTTCCTACACTTGCCCTAGAAATTCCACCTTTAGGAGCTGGTCCTAAGGATATAAATTTATGCATTCACTTGCAATCTAAAATGAGATGCAATCTAAAATGTCATGTAATCTAAAATGTCCAGTGGAGAAAGGTGATACAGATTATGGCATGGCCATACAATGAGACACCACGCAATGAATAGAGGTTGGCATCATTTTTTAATGGCATGGAATAATGCTTGTAGACTGAGGGGGAAAAAAGATACAAATTATATTGTGAATGAAGCTATGTAAAAACATGTACAAGGGGCAAAGAGATCAGCTAGAAACATGAAAAAACAGGGAGGTTATTTCTCCCTCCTGGGTATTAGATTATAGGCAACTATTACTTCCCCTTTCACTTTTCTGTACTAATTTTTCCACAATAAATGTGTTACTGACATTTAACAACAGCAACAAAAAACCCCCAATAAATTAGGCAAACACTGAAGAAGAATGGACATTTCTTGCATAATTTTCTTTCTCCTAGGAACTGGGTATGTCTCCTGACAACAAAGGGGAGTTACAGAAAAGTAATTTATCTGACAGGAGCACAAGACGCTTTAAAAAGTCAGAGAAATTCTTAGTCTTTTCCATGAATTTCATATGTGCATCAGACTGAATCAACATTTACCAATCTAAACAACTCCAAGCTTCCACACTCATGGGTCCAGGGCTACAAACTTATGTCAGACCCAAGCTGATATGGCACACTGCTATTTATTTTCCAAGATGAAAAAAAATATGAAGTGTTTCTATATATGTATATACATATAGTTAATGCTTTCTACCAACTGGGGACAAACGGGAGGAAAGGAATATGTGAAAATAAAACTAATGTTTTTATGAAATCAAGACAAAAGGTACTGATACTTTATTTGGTAGGGAAAAAACAGGCTTGTTTAAAATGACACACATTCAGGACCGGTCTGAAGCAGAATGCCTGAAAAGTCTGAATTTTAAAATCAGAATAATGTGCAAAACCATCACTTCATGACATTGCCTTTCTTCAAATTAAGGGTATACTCTAGGGAAATTTGTTTTCAATCAAGTTATGGATCAACTTCTATTCAGTCTCTCACCAAATCATGGTTATTTTCATTATAGTTTTCCTGAAACACATCTTCAGATAAATGCCATATAAGCAGAAAATATATCAATGCTTCATTTGGCCTTTGTAATTATTCTAAGATTTATAGCTTCTGGGTAGAAATGAAAATGAAAGTGAATATAAGCAGACCCTACCATGAAACTATATTCAGCACCGATTACATTGTCAGGGGTTACCAAAGAAAGCCCTTAACATTGAAGTATGAATAAAAGGTAAAAATACAAGCTGCTTAAGTGGCTAGACAAAAGTACTAACTGCAGTTCCTTTGCTTACACAAGGAGTTCCACATAATCACTGGTTGGCTGTCTGACATCTAAGAGCTAAGGCGACCACTCAAACTGCATTAAACTTGATTAAAAAGAAATTTGAGTTAGCAAAATAAGTCACTAAAGTCAGGTTTTTGGTAAAAAAAAAGAAAAAAGATTTAGTCACTATACTAAAAGGAAAATGGTTTAATAAACATGCCGTGTAAGGCCGAAGGCATGAAGAAAAAAAAAAATGACTCACCTTCAAAGACACATATACAATAAGCCTTAACCTTTAAGGATTATAAACTTAAAAGTGGAATTTTTCAAATGTTAGTTGCCTCTATAAGATAAATTAAAAATGTGTATGTAATTTCAGTGTAAAGCACCAAAAATGAACACTAAAACTGTTCACACAAAAATAGTGAGAAGGAAACCAAGCACAACTCTGAAAGCACAGAGGTAACTGTTACAAGAACCAAGTAAATAAAACCAATTCCTATCAACATTTTCATTTATCTTATAAAACTGTTGGTTAAACTGGGACAGAAGGATATCTGAGAATCTAATGGGTAACAAAATGATAACAAATATACATCATTTCTTTATTAACAAATTATATCATACAAATCAGGTTACTTTTTCTGATTACAGAGTTAACAGAAATCACATCTGTATTTAGAGCAGCAACATTAAATTTTACTAGGAAGAAATTCTATAACTGGACCAAAGACTGTAACATGAATTGGAAACCTAATGACTAAGAAGTAAAACTGGCAGCTATGGTACAACTATGGCAAGGGTTGTGTTCCACATCTTTAACAATAAACAGCTCTCCTAAAAGGGTGATACATCAGAGGATGGTAAGTCAAAGAATGGATTGAAAAAAACCACATGAAATCAAATCAGTTCAAAAGGAGTGCACAAAGATCAGGGAAATGTGAGATGGTATAAAAAACCAAGCAGCAACTAGTCAGTCCCATGGCAGTGCACCAACTCCTGCAATGCGCGCCTGTTCTAACTACAAGTGCAGAGTCCTATCTGAGTACTTCAGTTTGAAAAATCAATCAGTCCTTTAGTTTCTTAAGATGGATACATCTAAAGCAGAAGAAGCTAAACAGTGAAAAACATGAACTCCTTGAGGAGACCAAATAAAGCAATATATAAAATTTGGATGAAAACATGGTGGGTATAATTCAGTTTTGTGAAGAATTTAAAGTCAAATACACACAGGTGAATGGGTTTCAAAGTGGGTTTTAGATTCATCCTCCCCAACCCTTTCTTACCTAAACTCAAACACTGCTAATTCTACTTTGTCTTTCATGGTTTCAGGGAAAGATTTCCTTTTATGGGAAAGTCTGATGCTGTCCCTATCCCTCCCCACTGTTTGTTTTTCATTGTTTGAAAACCGTTCTGAGACTGAAATTACATTTAGTGGGAAGTACGACCAGAGACCTAACACATTTTGTCAATGTCATTAAGACCTGAAACGTTCCAACAAAGATTTAAATTTTATGATATAAACAAAAAAGTTGTTAGGAAGAAACTAAATTCTGTTACTCCCATCTCCCCTAAATCTGTTCTTCCACTGCCTCCAAGCTCTCATTTCTGGACAGCACCAATGAAATTCTAATGAATATTCCAGCCTCACCATACCAAAAACATTCCACTTGATGGCTGCATAAAATTTTTTTGAGATGGCAAGCTCCCAAGCTATAGAAATCTCTAGAGAGAATATACAATTATACCAAAAATAACAGAGTCAGGACAGAGTCTGCATAGTGTTTTTCGACACATTCACTAATACACAGCAGCCAAGTCCAACTCCACATTCATTAGCGAACAATGTCAAAGGGTAAATGACAACCAGGGTAAAATGTGTAACACAAAAGCCATTTTTCTCTGATGGGAGGGATCAGGAAGAAAAGCAGAACTGCAGGAAGAAAAGTAGAAACCAAGTTTTGGCCACTTATGAAGACTTCATAATTTCGATGAAAAAGAAGAAATCTCCATGGAAAGGACTCATTCAGCAAACATAACTTCTTGCCATAATCTTTTCCTGCACATCAGGTTAAGCAAGTTGCTGTCATTCCAGAATCAGTGATTACATTTTTAAATAGAAAAAGTTTACTTGGATATTTACATTATTTTATTGCTGCTTATTACAACAACAACAACAAAAAGAATTGATTTGTAGAATCCAGTCAGTAACATGAAACTGAAATCCAATTCTCAAGAAAGTAACAGTTATGGTTGAATCTATTGGATGCAGAGTACAGCATAAGAAAAATCCTTGCATGTCACCTGGTTCTTGCTGCAGTCATCTGTGTTCATCTTTCAGAAAGCAAAAGAATCCATTTGACAGTTCAATAAATATCAAAGTAATTGCTACAAAAAATATATATATATATATAGTTTCCATGGACCAGAGATCCAAGACAGAGCAGTTTTGATGAATGATTCCTAGAATCGAGTGCATCCTTTAGTCCAATGAGATGATGTCAGGAATGCTACTTCCACTGCTGGTTATGACCCCTGTCTCACTCTTGCTGCTGGATGAACTAACATGAGTACTGCTTTCATGGGGGCTGGTGGTGGTGACAGACGTACTGCTTGCTGTTAAGGGTGAGGTGAGACTATCCAAAAACATAGGAGGACAGTACTGCTTGAAACAAACAATGATGCTGATGAGGAAGAGGCTACATTATTTTAAATAAAGAGACTAGAAATTGTTATAATATGCACAAGCCATAGCTACATATTTAAATACCAGTGGAATTTAAACATTTCTCAAAACTTCACTTCTATAGAAAGAAGGTAGCATGATTTTAACTACTTTACATTATTTCAAGAATGCAGCATTTTCTTGGTTCTCCCAAAACTTGTAGAATTTGTTGACCAAAGATACAGGTACAAATACAAAAATGTCAACAAAAATTGAAGTTCTTTAATAGCAAATACTGGCTCCACAATTATGACTCATACTTAATCTCAAAAAGAAACCATTCATTCAATGTGCTGTCACATTGTAAAACGTTAAAAAAAAAAAACAAAACCTTACTTTTATGATGTTAACATGCTAACACAAAACTCAACTCTTTCAAAATTTAGTGACAGACATGTTAGGAATAATGTTAAGACTGGTGTGTTTGATTCTTTTGCACAAAATATAACAGTATTTATGTTTTTGCTCTAAAAGAGAGACTAGAGGGTAACTACCACAGACTACATGAAACAGAGAATCATTTCATTTAAGCACAAAATTTTGGAAAAAATCTTAAAGAAGATCTAATTTAATCTCCCTTGTGATGTTAGGTTGATACACCTCTCCAAGAGTTTAAGTTTCAACTGAACTTCTCATCTTGGCTACTGACTCCTAAACAAATTCAAACTTGAATGTACCACTCTTAACACTGACCTAGAGAAGTGGAAACAAGAGCTAAAAACTTTCTATCAATGTATAATATTATATATGAGAAGCAAATGCAAAACTGAGGTAGTAAAGTCTAGTGCACACTGCAAGGGATGTCCCAAGCCTGTTGTTGTTTTCAGAGAGATCAGTAAAAATATCTGAACAATATTATCAACTTAGTTAGTCTACCACTAGAGACACTAAATTCAAAACTGTCATCTTAAACAGAATTGCTGAGACTATGTTATCTTCAAGGCCTATAAAGAACAGCCTCAGGATTAAGTTGCTGGTCAGTGGAAGAACAACAACAATTCAGACCACCTTTCAAAAAAAAAAAAAAAAAGGAAAAAAAAACAAAACCTCTTCAATAAGATGAATGTCACAAAGGGGAATGCTCATGGGGAAGAAGAAACTTGGAAGACAGCTGAATTGTCAGGTATTAAACTTTCTCTCTAAAATCAAATCAATCTTTTAAAAAGATGGATTCCAACTTTCCAATACAATTGGAATAAGAATACGGAAAACAGTTCCAGAACTTACATTTTACTTCTATTCCTCTTAGGTAATATTTTACAATCTTATGCAACCAAGAGGTTTTAAGCCTTGAATTATATTCAGGTTGCAGTCATTTTACCTCAAACCCTGTATCCTTTAAGTGTTATCTGCAAATATCTGCAGAAGGATGAACAGGGGATTAAGGAAGCAATATAAGATTTCTAAGGTAAACTGAAGGTACAGCCTCACCCTTTCATTGGCTTTTCAAGTTAAGTTAGCCTGCCACTAAGTGTGACAAACAGCACTAATCAAATAAATATCCTCTCAGCTCTAAGATGTCTTCTTTTAAAAAGATGAATTCATAGCAACACTGTTAAGTCAGAAGAATGCACTTCCTAGAAAAACAGACAGCTTTTTTTTTTTTGCTACAGAATCTACTGATGCAACACAGTGAAGTCAGGGAAGAAGAAATTTCTCTTTGCACATTGCCTTGGGCCCACTTTCCCAGTGCAGTTCATGTTTATGTATGCACACAGGAGGCTGACGTGAGACCTGATGCTAGCTGATGCTGGGCAGATTATGAAGCAGGGATCCATGCTCTTCTATTCCTTCCTCTCAATACTTCTCTCAAAGTCTTTTTCTGTTTCACTTTCCCCTTAATGCTTTCTTTTGTCATGTCTCTTCCTCCTCTGCTCTGCCTCTGCCTCTACTCCAGCCTGCCAATGGAGTCCAAGCTCACTGCAAGGTCTTCATGTCTGGACTTGGAAAACCAAAGGCTTCTTATCTCTGACAGAAAAATAGGAATGACTGGTTTGTACCAACTTTAAATTGGAATAGCCCCAGAGTCTGAATTGGATTGATTTTAAAAATAATGGCGAATCAAGCTAATGTTTCAAGTCTACACAGACTTGAACTTTTACAAGTTATCTCTGTAAAGATTTGAATTCTGGCCCTCTGGCTTTGCTTTCCCTGACTCTAACATGTAAGAAATTCGAAATTATTAAACTAAGTAAATTGTAATAAAAAATCCAGGAACTAAGTCCAAACTATCATTGAAAAACAGCAAACATTATTCCTCCAAATTAAAGTAGAAATATTTAATATAGCACTTCCTTTCCATCATCTTTAATAACTGAGAGTTGACTGTCCTGATTTTATGCAACTGGTCATTTTCAATTAGTATTACAAAACCAACAATCAAATACAAATTAGTTGCTTAAATTCAGGATACATACCTGGGGATCAACTGGAATAAGGGAAAGAAAATCCAAACCTAAAACAAAAATGCCTTGTTAATAGTTGTCTCATATTGTGGAGACAAGAATTTTTTCCCCAAATCATTTTGTATTTTCATAAGTCACAAAACATTTAGGAATAAGAGCTTACCATCCTGCCACAGGGAAGTTCTACACCAGGATCAGTGATACTTAGTGTGAAAAAAACTCCCAACTGAACAAATTCTCTGACAACGTAACTGGAAGAAACATCTCCAGCAACTGAAAGGTAGTAGTTCAAAATTTTCTAGAGATACAGAGCTAGTCAAGACAAACTTTTCCCCTTTATTACTTATGAAAATGGGAAACTATAAAAAAGGATCTGTATTTGTAACATTAAAAAAATACGTATTAGGCTATAAGATAGTTCACATTTATTTTTTTAAGAAATACACCACATTGAGCTTTATCTGAAATATCAATTCTTGAACAGATGTCTTTTTCAAGGTCAGTTCTCTGTCCCTGTTCATACATTAAGAGTAGTACACAGTCTACTAGGTTGCAAAGCAACAGTCTACTAGGCTACAAAGCAAGCACCTGCTAACTACAGCTCACTAACAAGATGAATCTTATTCAAGTTTATGGGTTATATGCAAATGTAATTTTCTAAACCAAAAAGTCCTGAGATTTTCAAGTTATGCTTCAGAAATAGGAATATGGACAAGGTTGCCCAGTAATGCTATTCTGAATAAAGTTACAAATAATTTTCTGGTCTGAAAAATCAAGCATTAAACTTCAAAGTCAATTTGAGTAAATTTCAAGTCATTGAAAAAAAATCAAATACTAGGTATAAGTCACCAAGACAGGTCAGTTTCTATCTGATTGTATGAATTTTTAAATGCTGGCATTCCATGTCACCTCAAATTTAACAATCACACAGAGTGAACATCTGATTTTATACTGTTATTAAAAATAGAGACTACTGGTGAGGACATTAAAAATCTTTAACAACCAACATAACTTACAACTCAAAAATTTAAAGTACATTTATTCCAATTTCTAAAGAGAATATAAGGTTATGATCAAGTGATATAAGCTGTAAGCAACAAGCATTGGAAAAATCACTCACTTTCTAAAGCACTTTTAAAGTTATGATTTTTCATTTCATATGATTATCTTTTGCTGTATGACATAGTGAGATATGAGTTTGAACAAAGGGAATCACAACAAACCTTTCCAACAACTTTCGCATAAAATTTATGATCAGCAATGACATCTAAAAGGAGAGTTTTCTCTTCACATTAATGATACTATTCAGTAAATATGTTTCTCCAATTAAAAATTTGTCTAGCCCATATAATATCTCCTGAGAGTTCTTTATATTCAAAACCTATACTACAGGTAACCCCTGTTACTCAAAAGTACACCTTATGCCACTTCAGTTTTTTGAAGGCTCTACAATACTGTTTATGCTAATGAAAAGACACTGAAAGAGGATTTTTACTTTTACAATAAAAGGCAACAAGGGAAAACAGCTTTTATTCTGTAATTAGCTGTTCTAGAGGCAGTGTCGGTGGCACAGCCCAGCTCCTTCCCTGTACTTACAGGCTATGCATCACTCCTGCTTTAGCTTTGTATGAGAGCTGTTTTAGGTCTGATATACTATTTGGTATGATGCAGTAAATTATATTTTGGGTTTGGGGACATTCAGGAAATTTTCCATAAAAATTAATGGCAACTGCTTTTTCACTTTATAGCTGATATAAGGTTTCACAACTTTCAGATGGTGGGAAAACCTGTACTGGCAAGTCACAAAAAAGTTTACTGGCATGTCATTTAATTAACTGGCTGGTTTCAGTAGTCTCACTTTGGCTTCAAATGGTATAACTGTTTTCTTCTTATAATAGCTTCTGCTTTTTATAGTTTAATTTTAGATGTTCAATCACAAAATGATTTTTGAATAATAGCTCAGATGGTTTAACTGTAACTTGCATATAAAACTAAATATATTGACATTTGTTGGAATATTATGCAATAAAGCCAAATCACTCAAAAGGCTCATTTTTCTAGATGCTAATTACTCCTGCTCTGTAACTTCACAACTTAAAAAAAAAAATGAACTAGTATGATACAATGATTCAGAATGTTTTGCAGCTCTAGTACTGGAGGCTGCTCTCTGGTACTTTCAGGGTAGAAAGATTCTTCAGATTTTCATTCTTTGAATTTCAAGTTCTTTAGATGTATAGTAGCATTTTTTTTGCTTCTGGAACTGCAGGCTCATGTTTCCTGGGATACCACAGACTCAAGCAATCCCCAGCCTCAGCTTCCCAGGTAGCTGGGGTTACAGGCACGCACCACCACGCCCAGCTATTTTTTGGGGACTAGGTCTTCGTACGTGCCCCTGGCAAGGCTCAAACTGTGATCCCTGGCCCCGGCTGTGGCTTCCTAGGTTGCTGCTTACAGGCATGTGCCACCATGCCCAGCCTTATAGTAGCTTTCTTTGCTGATTATTAGTTTATCTATGCCAGCAATTTTACAGTCCACTGAAAAAAGATTTAAGACATTTTCCCAGCCTCTATCTTTTGACACCGCATTCAAGAATACATGAATTTGTTGACTCACACAATGCTATAACAAAATACCTAGAAATTCTCCTAAAATTTTTAAAGTCTAGGCTATTTCTCTACCATTAAACAGATGCTAAAAATCTAAGAGGCTTTACTGTAAATATTTCTTATTGAAACCATTTTTTCCTCAAACTCTAACACTGAAGGCTTGATATAATAATTCAGACATCAACCCTAATAAAAAAATTTCAAGCTATTATCAGTCTTGCATTTTCTATTTTAAGTCAACTGTGAAAACTTTGTATGAAAAAGATGAAGTTTCATGAGACGTAACTAAAATGTTATTGCCTTGTTTTATACCTTTAGCAAAATGCTCTTATTTTACCTTAAGTTTCCATTGCAAGATGTTATATTGGCACATTTGTATGTCCTTTAAAGTATTTCAAAGTTAAGAACACTCAATTATTTTTAATTAAAAGCAGGTGGTATTAAAAATTCTGATGGCAGATTCTAAATATTTGTTTTATTAACACAATAAATCGTACTTTTTAGATTTTAAATGTTTCTTAATGTGCAATGGATTCAATCAGGCTTTTTCTCTCTTATTAATAACAACATTTTCCTTACTTGAGCCATGAACTTGTAACAAAACATGATTTCTAACATAATTAATATATGTAAATGCTTAGCACTTTCAAATTTTAATGACACAACTTTTGAGCACCATTCGCACCTGACAATATGGCACTAGCAAAAAATAAGGCAGTCATATTTTTCCTTGAAATAATCAAGCTGTTTTCCATTCCATAAATACAAATTATTTGTTTTATTTTGTATTCATTGTTGTACAGTATCAGAAGATGTTCCAAGCTGCAGTTCATTATTAATATCATTTCTTCTTTGTTCTCCTGCAGATTCAGAAGATTCATGTTTATGATGTTTAAAAGGAATGTTAAGAAATGTACTGAAATTCTGTCACATCTCCACTCTTGGTGTTCTATTTAATATTCTATTATGTTATTAAAGTTCTAAATATCAAAATTAATTACATAAAAATTACACTAATTACATAAAAGCTACGCACAAATAAAACCAAGGTAATTACTACTTATGAAAGAGCAATTAACAACAAAGTCAGAGTAAAAACTAAACTATTTAGATGTAGTAGCTGCCACATAACTCATAAATGACAATAAAATAGTAATTCTTTTAAAGTACAATAGATCTTATTTAGATTATCAGGTGGCAAGAAAGGAGTCAATATTTAATAACTAGTATCACCATACTGGCATGTACTTGCTAAATATCAGCCCTGGATGTTAGTTTCAGTTTCTTAACACCAGCCTGAAATGTACTTTATGAAACAGCAAACATATTTTAGTGCATTTTTCTCAACTCTTCACATTTTACGAATTAATGAAAATTTTCCAAAATTAAAAATTTATCCAGATGCACATAATTTGAAAACATATAAAGCAATTAATAAATTGTGTCTAATCTACTGCTAAATGGTCAGAATTATTTTAGTATACTAAATGCATTATTTTTGCTTTAAGGAATAGGTATTCACGATCTTTTGAAAATGAATCCTTCTGGAATGTTTGTTTATAACACTAAAAGGATATGTGGACAACTCTTCAACTTCACTTAAAACTAGTCAAAGCTAAAAGCAAAACAAGGCAGTTAGATAAGAATCTAAGTTTTCAATTTTGTAATGGACTATTAAAGCAAATCTGTACCTTAACATCAAGCCTGTATGTGACAAATTCTTTCTAAGTAGTGCTAGCTGGGCTTACAAACTAAAATATTAATCCCAAAATAGATATGGAGTAAACATACTTAAAAAGTAAAAGATATTTAAATTTTTTGACAGAATTTAGTGTAATCTTTTCCATGAAATTTCATTCAAATAATTGCAAAAAATTTCAAGTGTTAAAATCAGAGTGTCAGATAACATCAACTGTACTGTATTCACGAATGGTAGCTTGAATTTTGCACAAAAGAATAAATACTGTGCTTAAAATAAAAACACAAGAGGGATAGGAAGAATAAACCAAAGGTTAAAATTAACTTCATACATTTATAAAATTAATAAGCGGAAACTGTATTGAACTAAAAGGGCCCCTTTGAGAAAAGGAAAAGTGATAAATGTAAGAGGTATTAGTTCTAACTTGCTTAGATTTGACTGATGGAAAAATAATGGCTACTGAGCAAGAAATAAGGCAGTATGTCTTAAATTTTACATGGTGCTAGCTATTGTGTCTTAGTACAAAGATAATTCAAACTAAATTTCTTTAAAAGTTGAGTTAATGTATATATAAATTATCTCCCAAACTTTAGTCCTTCAGGGAAATAGTTGGAACAATCTCTTTTTGCAAGGGGAAAAAAAATATGGAGGATAAATAAAATTGGTAGGCATTATTGACTCCACAACACACCAGTATATTCTAAATTTAGTCCTGGTGGGCTAGCAGGAAGTGATGGGTTACCAATAAGAGTATGGAAAAATACTCTTCTAACCTCTGAAACTTCTAGAATAGCTGAAGAAAAATTTTTATTTTTTCTTAAAAATAAAACTTTCTAACTGTCCTCCCATCCTACTGTGTTTCCTATCATCAGGAATCTAGATTGTTCTGTAGTTGAAGTGCTACAGATAGGGTCTGTAATTTATATTAAATAGCTACTACGTGCCCATGAAGTCTTCAAATTTCCTTAGCATTCCTATTGAAAATTTGAACTGTTTGTTTCATAGATTAAGAGCAAAAACAATGAAAGTTGATAAAAACAAAACAAAAAACTCTTCACATACCTGGCAAATCTGATGACATGCTTGATATTGGCGTGTGGTGGAATGGTACTGAGTAGTCTGTTAATGAAGGTGGAATAGCAGCAGGATCAACCGAAGTCACACTGGGCACCCTTACAGAAGGTGGCTGATACATGAGAACCCTGTTTTAAATAGCATGGAAAATTACAAATAATCTGGCTGTTAGTTCACAGGAGAGAAGGGCTGCACCATTGGGCATATTCAGTCATTAAGTCACTGCATTTCAATACCAACTATATGGCAGCTACTCACTACACAGTCCTCCACTCTGCTCTTTCATAACAATCTTCATTTTTAACATGAATGTATGTTGGCTCTCAACAGCAGCTGTGACATAAGAGCAAGTTGGCATTAAAACAGAATGTACAGTGCTGGAGTAATATATAACACTTTGTTCCACAAAAATACAAAAACATTTTACAGTTGCTTTTATCAATGTGTAAGTGGTATGTATGTGGACAATAATGGTTTTATCCATCAAGAAATTTCCAATTAAAATAGAGGACTCCATAGATTTTATGTAAGTCAGGATACCTTTATGACTCTGGAGGGGGGAAAAAGAACTTGGGATGAGAAGAAATAAATTATGCTGTATTTAAAGCTCATCTTTTTCTGGAGGTTTGGAAACAGTGGTCTCTACAAGTGTGAAAGTGGAAGAACAAGAAATCATCAAAAATGTTTTCAAATTACACATGATCCTACTTCTAACATAGAAATACAAACCAAATTGAGCAAGGAGACAGAGCAGAATAGGAGAAAGAAGTCAGAATGTCAGTGCTAAGGAAGGGGTTTAAAAAGCAGCTCCAACAATTGACTGCCTCATGTTAATAATCTCTTCATTTTATTTTTTTAAATCTAAGAACCAAGTTTTGGAAACACATACACAACACACAATTTCATTTATTTTGAAAAGTTTCTGCTAAATGTACATTTAATCTATTACTTTTTCCCAAAACACTGAATAGAAACTGATAAGAAACTTCAGGATTACAAGAAAAAAATAACCTGCCTTCCTCTTGCTTCCCTTTCTCTTCCACTGAAATCTCAAACTGGAGATTTTCCTTTGCACTGATCCTTCATCAGATTCATAGAAAACAACTCACTTTTATTACCTGGCTACTTTTATCTGTAGGAGTCTGGTCAGTATCCCAATACACTTTCTGAACCACAGTAATATCTAATTTTGCTTATGCTCTATTCTCATAACATAAACTTTATGTTACGTAACTATCCCTCATTTCCCCCATTAAAAAATGTTGACTATCACAAGCATGTGAAAATATTAAAATCCAAAAGGGGCATACAGGCCATTAAATCAACATCTGAACTTTTAGCAAACATCTGATAACCTATTTAGTGTAGGTTCATTCCTACTTGAATTTGGCAACTTTTAACACAGATTCAGGTATACATAGAACAGGTAAAATCAGTGGGTTTTAGGATTATGAAATTATTCTTATCGGAATCTTTCAAAATTCAGGAAAGGTTAAATGATCCCAATGCCTGTGCAAAAAATAGATGCATTTGATAAACATGAAATAATTAGGATCATAGAGAAAAGTACTATCTGGTGAGATTATGGGTGTAAAACATAATGTTATAAAGTAATCACAAAATTTTTTTAAAGATTTAACAATTGTTACTGCCTTCTCATAGGACTGGCAATCACACAGGCATATAAGGCATGTTTAGACATTTCAACTTTCTGTATCTATCACACCACAGCACAAAATGGATGACCCCTTACACAACAAATGCTAGTACTCTATAAACAATATGCTGGGAGCACTGACTTCCTCATATTTGGCCCAAACTTAGATGGTCTGAAAATAGGTTCACAATTCGGAAAGTTGAATTTTTATCTATAAACCTGAAATTCACTTTGTGCTCCTAGTCTATAATGATAAAACTATTTAAAAAAATAACTTTGCTATCAATTCTAGTGATTCTTAAATCCAGAGGCATGCTATTTATCCCTATTCTTTCTGTCTTTAAAATGTTTCTTTACTAATGACAAAGCATCATTCAGTTTCCAGGATAAGAGTATAACATTTTAAATTATCTTTTGATAAAGAAAAACCACACATATTCTAGAAAAGGTCTTAAAACACCTTCTTCTGATACGTTTTAGATGGCTACATTTAAACTTGCAGTATAAGTGCAAGGGAAGGGAATAGAAGGACTACTATCAAAAGTAGTATGAATGGTGGAATGATTTTTACTCTCTTCTTGGTGCTTGCTTTTACTAAAACAATACTCCACAAAAAACAATTGCTCTGCTCACATAAATTCTAGATTGCAACAGTGAGTTTTTCTGGTTTCTCATAGTACATTCTTTTTCATTTGCTTACTTTTAGTGACCAAGTCATTCAACAATAAACTTAACTAAACAGAGGAAAACCATAAAAATCCTAGATTCTGAGCCACAAATGAGGACATGAAAAAGAGAACCATGAGCAAAAGCACAAGAGCTTGCAAGGATTGCAGAGGTGATATCACCAGAGTCTAAGTCTTTACCATGACGCTGTGACAGGTCTTTCCTATAAAAATGTGACTAGTATAAAACATCAACTTTCTTAGTGTTCAGAAACTCCAATGAAAAGTTACTCTTCTTTCCTCTATTTGATAAATTCTGTCAGAAGTTGTAATAAATACAGTTATCCCAGCTTTATCAATGACTCCCCCCGCCTTTATTTTTTTTGAGACTGGGTCTATGTTGCCTGGTATCACAGACTTAAGTGATTCCCAGCCTCAGGCTCCCAGTAGCTGGGATTATAGGCACGAGCCACCACGCCCAGCTATTTTTTGAGACTAGGTTTCATTATGTTGCCCCAGATGGGTCTTGAACCCAAGGATACAAGCAATTCCTAGTCTCAGTCTCCCTTCTTAGGCTGGGATTAAAGGCATGGACCACCGTGCCCAGCCTATGACTCCCTTTTTTAAGAACTCAAGGCAACTATCACAGTTGTCATCTCCTGGTTTTAATAGTTCCCACCATATGACAATTTGCACTATTCACCACTGGTGTTCTCCTCCTCTGCTGTACTCATCATTCTTGATGATGAGCACTGAAATGCTCCAACTGAGGGCTATTTAGCTTAAAATGGAACAAAATTGGCATCAGTATGTATCAACATTTTATTTCTTTTATTAATGCTGCCTAAGAATAAATCAGCTTTAGTGGTGATTCTTAAAACCAGTAAATGAATTCCGATACTTCAAAGAGTCTATAAAGAACAGCTATTAATTTATTAGATGTCTTTCCAGTACCCATTAAGACTATTAATCAATGTGTCTCTTAATTGTTTTTACTTTTATTTTTATTTTTCAATTTAATATTAGAATTACTATCAATTTTTTAAAATTTGTTTTATTTTTTTATTTTATTTTCTATATATTCCAACATTAAAGCATCACTAGGTAACTCCTACTTGGTGATAGCAAATGACATTTTAATATATACTTTTAAATGATTTTCCATTTTATCTCTTCATGTGAGCCTGTTTCAGAAGGGTTTTCTGAAAGGCAAAGTATAAATCTATTTTGGGTTCAAAATCATGGAATGAGCTGTGTAGCTGCTGTTTCAAGTTTTAAAACCAAGATTTGCTGATCTACTCATAAATTTCGACCTTATACATCACAGCGGCATGTTTTGTTTCTTTCTCATCTACATGAGGAGTCTTACATCTATCTCTATTGTAGCTGGCCAAAGGTGTTCACTAAATTCCTTTGCACGTTGAAGTCATTTCAGATTTTGTCAACTAATATATGTGGCATTCCTCAAGTTTCTTGTCCTCATCAAATATTGTTTACAATGTTCTAAAAGACAGGTAAAGGGGAAGACCCTGACACCATTCCACCAGATGCACACATCATAACCCTCCATTATTGTGCACTACACTTTAACCTGGTCTAAATCTATCTATGTTACCATGCAATTCATGTTTTTCCAGTATATTCTAAAGGTTATTGGAGAGAGTAGGGGGAAAAAATAAAGGTTATCACTACAGGGTAAATCTGGAAATATCACATATAATTAAGTACTCACTGCCCTAGTTTTCCCTCCCAGAACCATTTTAAAAATGTTTCATTTTTTATCATTTTTTTCCACTACAAAGAAAAAAGGTCACTCTGATTAAATGAGAAAAATATACATCCTTACTGTGATATTTAAGTCATACCTTAAATATCTTAAGTATTTAACAATGAAGAAATCAGCACAAATCATTTAATTTTACTGGTTTCAAAAGTACCTATTAATAAAAAGAAAGGTGCAAAAAGTGCAATGGGAGGATAATTCCATTTATACAAGATGTCTAAAACAGTAAGATTTATAGATATGAAAAATAAAAAGATCAAAGGTTGCCTAGATTCGGGATATGAATGAAAATTAATTGAAAGGAACACGAAAGAAAGAAGTTGAGTATTAAAAATAGTCTGCAAGTAAACTGTGATGACTGTACTAAATCACACTTAAGATGGGTGAATTCCATGGCATGTATGTTATACCCCAATAAAGACACTAGAAAAAAATAAATGCACTGAGAGACTAAAGAGATGAGAATGGTGTTCACGGATTTGAAATAATGTGCTATGGCATGTCAAGAGATGTTCTGGTACTTTCTTACAGGTTCCCAAATCTCTATATAGACAGCAGGTATTGCTAAATACTTAGACCAGTCATTTATTGGTTTCTGCCAGAGGAATCATAAAGAACACAAGGTATAATGCACTTACTTATCCACATTTTGCCCTGGGGAGGATAAGAAAAGGCAATCAGTTTTTATAGAGAAAACTGTCATGTGCCTAACACTGAGGCTAACCTCTTTGTCCTCCTACTGAAACCTGAAAATAATCTTATGAGGTAGGCATTATTTAAATCCATTTTACAAAACAGAAAAAGGAGACTTATACAAATGATGTATTCATCCAAGATCACAGAGCAATTAAGCAGAAGTGCCAGAAATGAAACCCACACTTGTTAGATTCCCAGCTCTATACCATACATCATGCTTCTTCGTGTTGGTCTGTGAGGCCAAATTTACTCCTTATAATAGGCTCAAGAAAATGAAAGAAAATGTATTAAATATTATATAAAACAAATATGAAATACCTCCACATGAGAGAAGCTATCAACTCCCACTTCCCAAAGATGGGAACATTTTCATCAGAATTTGCCTTCCTATGAACATACTCATTTGAAAACATTTCAACAGAACAAAGAGGCAAATTAAAACAGCCTTCTATGGTTATGCAACTCTCAGAGACATTTACAAATCTACCCCAAGAACGGTTAGTTCCACATATAACAAACAAGAGTGAACTATAAATTAACAAACCCTTTGGTTGGGCTGGTTTGTGTTTCTGACATAAAGATGCATTTTCTTTTGGCAGGAGGGTCTTCCTCTTCATCAGAAGAACTTTCTATTGTTAGATCAATAACATCCACTTTCTTCTTGCTTGCCTCATTGGCTACAGTCACAGAACAAGGCTTACTGAGGACACTTGAACCTGCATTTAGGAACAAAAGGAAAAAATGTGTCTCAAAGGTGTATCAACAACTCTTGCCCTAAGAAGTTTAACTGCAATATGTCAAGAAAAATGCATAGCCAGTATAAGCATAAACTCTAACACATAGGTAGACCAACTCTCTAATGGCAGACATCTCTCTATAAAACGACTGCTTATCAGGGTAGATGAGGTGAGCAATCTGTTTTGACTTAGTGTCAAGTGTCCTTCAGAGAGTATACTTTCAGCTGCCTACCAATACTGCTCAGAACCTGGTGCTCACACTGTCTCCCACATAAGCAGGTAAGAATCCCTTCACAGTTACATGGAGTAAGGAGAAAGGGTCTCCAGCCATGGACAAAAGTATGTGCACTCACTGGTTGTATGTTCTCACAGAAATATGGCAATGTTAAGGCAGAATCAGATAGTACAAGTCTAGCAAAAGAATGTAGGCACTTCAACTTAAGCCAGAACTTTGTGAAAACTTTCAGCTTCCTAAACTGAAAATACTCCAAGCTTCTCATTTATTCAAGACAGCTACAGCTTTTCTTTTGAATTATCTACTGATCTTCTAGACCTCTTCTAGACATACAATAGTCTCACATACCATATTAACTCACCATTTCATAAAAAAATATAATCCACTGCATAAAAAATGAACACTGGTAGTGGAAAAACAGAAGCAACTAATCAACTAAATCACAGTTTTTCTCAAAGATGAGAAAAACCTAAATCATTCCACCCTTAATAACTAATAGAGACATAAATCCTTTACTTTTTCTTCTCTTCCTAGTTTGGACATTATATGCTATTATTACATTCATAAAATGTTAAACAGCACAAAACTAAAATGCAGTAAGTAGACTATGTCAAGATAAAAAGAAACTTTCATTTCACTCCTAAGTTTCAATTACTTAACTACCCTTAGTTTCCACACTCAGTGAGGACAGGTACAAGAAGCTGAAGACTGAATGCACAAGTCTAGGTAACCAAAGCAATGATCAAATTCCTTTCACAAAGAACTCTGTGAAACAAACTGTTCACTTTTTGACAACCAATATATGACCATCTCCCCAGTCTCTATACACTCCTCCAACTGGGGTTACCAAGAACAGGTTATTCTAAAAACTATTTAAGAACTGTCCACAGAAATGTTGTTTATTGGTATCAGAAGTTAGAGATTCTTAACCCTGCACTAGTTTTGCCACATACAATAAATGAATTTAAGTTAGTCATCTAACAATTTGTACCTCATTTTCCATTTCTACTCATTGACCGAAAATATTCATTGTACTTCTTTACCATTTGGTTAACATAAGCTAGTATGTGTGAAAACAGGCTAAAGCCATTTAAAAAAAAAAAAGTGTCATTTATAACTTTTCATATTGTAAAAAACACATGTAAAAATGATTTCAGGTGACTTTCATTTTACAAGTAGGCTGACTATAAAATAGTATAAATTTTAACATCTTAAATAAAGAATAAAAACCATTTGAGGAAAATTACATATGTAACAGATGATCAAGAGATAAAGTTAGCAAAGTTAATTCTAAATGTAGTCCTAGTAGCCAAGGTTAATGATAACGACAATGCTGCACAAGTCTCATTGCTTTGCTCTTGGCCACCATTCTGCACATACTTTCTATTTTTGTACATGGCTGGCTGGATACTTTCATAGCTTCTTTCTTCGGTCTCATTGGACACCAAGAACCATCTTCTTGGAATTTGATCTCATCCACATCAGAACAGTCATTGAGAATTTCCATAAAAAGCCTACAAACCAATTTTTAAAAAGTACATAAATGTAATCAATGACTATATTCAAAGATAAAATAATAATGTAGTACATATTACCTTGGAGACAAAAGAAAATCAATGTTATCTAAATGTTGGTTTGTGCTGGCATTTCAATACTCCAAAATGTAAACAACTGGTAAAGGTATTTAAAAAACAGTATTTAATATGATCAGGCGATAAGAGGGCCTCTAAAATAATGCTGCCAGGAGAGTGAACTGAATTACTAGGAAAGTAAAATAGTTAAGTCCTTCTTGGAAGTTACTTAATAGTAAATAATGAGAATCTTAAAATTCTGATTTTCTAATTTTATTTCAATAGCTAAGAACGTAAAGAGATATACAAAAAGCAACTTCAAAAATGTCATCACAAAGGAACTTAAAACAGAATAAAGCCAGGTGCAGTAGCATGGGTCTGTAATCCCAGCGCTGGGAGACTGAGGCCAGGGATTGCTTGAGTCTGCGGGTTCGAGACAACCCTGGGCAACATAGCGAGACCCAGTCTCTAAAAAATAGCTGGGTGTGGTGGTGCACACCTGTAATCCTAGCCACCTGGGTGGCTGAGGCTAAGGATCACTTGAGTCTGTGGGTTCAGGACTACTCTGGGCAACACAGTGAGACCTTGTCTCTAAAAAAAAAACAAGAAAAAAAGTAGAAGCAAGCAATACAGACAACAGTAGAAAAAAATTTAAATAATTAGTAATATATGCATAGGCATATAATGGAATATCAAGAATTTGGAAGAGGCCCTAAAATATTAATGAGAAAGGAACATGATGTATGCAACTTACTCAAATGGTTCAAAAATGTATTTGCAAATGAAAACCATCTCTTACGCTCTGAGCACACCAAAAGTGTGTACCTGTATATATGTGTGTATACACAAATAAATATTGAGATAATATGCTAAAACAAATATGGCAGAATGTTAACAATTAGGCTATCTGGGTCAAAGTTACACAGGAAGCTCTTTGTGCTGCTGTTGCAACTTCTGGATACATTTGAAATTACTTCACAATAAATTAAAAAGATTAAAGTAGTAAAAATGTAATAAAGTGAAAGTACAGAGACAAAAGTGAACGTTTCGTGCACTCTTCA